>OW804096.1:147940850-148172434 GCA_942159475.1 Sthenelais limicola
TTCGTCTGATGGGCAAACTCCTGCGCTATCCAGGGACTCCCCCAGGAAGGTTACCTTTGTTTTACCAATCTCACATTTTGTCCAGTTCATCATTAGGAGGGTAGCCTCTGTGTTTTTCTGTTTTAAGTTGTATTTCGATTGAATGGGCGCAGCCTCCTTTTAGTATCACTATAGGAAAGGTATACTTATACAGGAGCCTCTGTCGCACCCCTGGCTAAGTCTAAATTGGAGGGGTGGCCTGTCAGTGGCCACATGGGTCTGTTTTGACTGTGTTGGCTGGTGCTGTTAAGTAGAGGAGTGTATTGGCTTGGCCTGTTTGCTGTGAGTGACAGGGAGGGAGGAGGGAGGACAGGGAGGGAGGTGTACAGACTGGCTGTGATTGACAGGGGGTTGGGTACTAGGCAGGGGGTTGGCTACTAGGATGGTGCTTGACGATAAGTGAACAACCCTGAAAGCTTGTGAATAGTTACTAGGCAGGGGGTTGGCTACTAGGCATTCCTACTAGGCCAGGCCTACAAGTGTGATCTGACAAGCTACATCCTGTAAGATCTTTATCTTTGGATCTGTAGACTGTCATCTGTACATCTGTGTAAACTGATTTCAGTGAGAGGAAATATCTGAGGAGATCATCAGATAAGTTATGTAACTGAAGTGTAACATCACTGTGAAATGCCTCCTGCTGATTGTGGCCCAGAGTGGAGGAGGCCAGGTTTGGAAGTGAGTGATGGTTGCCTATGCAATCAAATGAAAAAAAGAAATACAAAAAAAGAACTATATACTAAAAATTAGAAGCAAAAGAAAATAGCAGTTAGGCAAATCAGCTGGGCTACCCTCCTAGTATCGAAAGATACTATAGCAATTGGGCAGTAGTATGTTGTCTTGTTAAGTTAAATTGTGACTCACTATCTTTTCTTTGACTGCTGCCAGCCTCACATCATGTTCTTCCTGGGTCGAGCCCAGTCTGTTAAATGTGTTGATAAGGGCATAAAGCAACCAATCTCACTCACTCACTCACCCAGTCTGTCATGGTCCTGGGTAAGACCATAAAGTGCCTTTCTGTCTCTTTTCTCTGTCTCTTTTCTCTGTCTCTCTCTCCCTTCTTCTCTATCTCTTTTTCCTGGGTATGATCATAAACTGCCCCCCTCTCAGCTCTCCCGCCCTTAATAAAACACTCTTAAATGTGTTGATAAGGGCGTAAAGCAACCAATCTCACTCACTCATTCCTGACTCACTCACCCAGTCTGTCATGACAAACAAGCTCATTCTACGGCGTGGGGCGAGCTGGCCTGCATAGCTCACCTTGATGAAACGTGAACGTCACCTGCCCATCAGCATGCATCAGCTCAAGCCTTTCAGTGTTCCGCTCACATACCTGACACGTAAAATGTTGACTTTTTTCATATGTCGAACTTTTCTGAATGGTCCCAGAAGCTGGCTAGCAAGGTTAGGGCTCCTGAGGGGGGTATCTAATTTCTCTTGTCGCTACCAAAAAACGGCAATTGTCGTTTGTCCCTAAGGAAATTCTTCTGTCGTTTGTCGCTATATTTTCATAAAACAGCCGAATTTTTGTCGTTAAGGACTATTAAGGTCTTTGTCGATTTGTCAGGCTAAGAAAGTATCTTTGTCATTTGTCACTAGTTGCCTTTGAAATTTGTCGATCTAAGAAAGGCCTGTGTCGATTTGTCGAATTAACCCCTCAAGAGCCCTAAGGTTTAAGCCTACTTTAAAATGGTCAAGAGAAATTGATTTGAGCAATAGGCCTAATTAAAAAGTTATCGCAAACTGCGCATTCAAAGCAAGGAGAATTCAAATGGTCGCCAAAACAAAAAGTTGATGGAACAGCAAACAGAGGCTGCTGCTCTCACTCAATCAGATGCGATTACATGACCAGACCAGGGAAGCCCATTATCTCCGATCAGAAAAACAACCAAGGACTGTTACTCTCATAGACGTATTGAAAGTAGAAACTCTGGGATTATCCCATTAAAAAGTGAAATAAAACGAAATATAGAATCCAATCCTAAAATCTAAATGGCTGCAGTTGTCTTATGGAGGTTCCATAAGACTGACTGCCGACCTTGTGCGGCAAAACACATAGGCATTCGCCGGAAGAACTGGCTAAATATTCTGTATTTAACCAGACGACGAACAACCTGTAACTGAAATAACATCATCAATAAAAGAATCTGTGAATTGAATTGAAAACACCTGACAACTCTTGCTTCTGTGACAGTACCTCCCGGCTCTGCACAGTTATTTGCGAATGTGACAATCCCTTATTTTGAGCTACTTGACTATTTCCGTTGATATAACAAATACAGAGAGATGCTGATTCAATCTTACTAAACCAACCACGCAATGAAATCAACAGCTGGAGCTGGCTATCTTACTGTAGGCCTACCTCTGGAAGGTTTTGGATTCACAATTAAAACATCTTAAAACGTCTATAGACACATAGCAGGACATAGATATCTATGACTGTTGAGTTGTATCTATGTAGATTAAATAGGCCTACCCGGTATTAAACTAACACTTCTGCTAATTTTGGCTATTGTCCACTTTGAGTCCTTTCATAGGAAATCACGTTCGCAAATAAAGATGCCTAGAGTATACGGGTCAGATCGTCAGAAAATGTGCAATCGACAGCTCTACACATAAGTCCAGTAAGTCTGAAAAATGGTAAATGCTAGGTATATATCTGAGTATATTTGGTATTCCAATGATCAAAATAATGTATTGGGTTATGTTGAACTGTATTTTGAACCTAATTTCTGTCTAGAATTTGGAATATTTGAGAGGGTTAGTTAAGATGACTTGTACATTTTCTGACGACCTGACCCATACATAGCTTATTCCCTGATTAGGTTGTGAGCGAATACTGCTCACGGACTGACGAATATAATCAGGCCGTATTAGCATAATATTGAAAGTAGCAAAAAATGCAGCTTTCTTTAGTAATTTTACATGAAATTAGGGAATAAAAGGAAGTTGTAAGACATTTTACCAAATTTAAATACTCGATCGGAACATTCAGCTCCTTTATACCCAACGTGCGGTAGGCCTGACTGTGACTGTGACTGTGGTTCTCTATATGGGTCAGATTTTCAGAAGATGTACAAATCGCCTTCACCAATCCTCTCAAATAACCAATATTTAAGACAAAAATGAGCTTCAAAATGCAGTTTAACCTAACAGAACTGATATTTTAAATCAATGCAATACCAAATATACTCAGATATACCCCAAAATGTATCATTTGTTAGCAGAATTTAGCAGAAATTATTAATATGTACAGCTGCCAATTGTACATTAAAATTTTTCTGAAAATCTGACCCATATAGCTCTAATAGCCGAACCGTTCTATAGGCCTCTGCTACACATCCACAGCACGGCACAGTGCTGTATGACCGCCATTTAATATACTACTACCACCAGTGCTGCCACCTATACATCAACACTAGTACCTTATTATTATGGTGAAGATTTAAATGAGCCCTATGATGTCACTTCCGGCATCCAGTTGAACTCTCATGAAATAAAACTTAAATACACAACATTTTGGTCGAGTCAAAGTCAAGGCCACAATTTTACATTGTATTGTAGAAGATAAGATTTAAATAACTGCTTTAATAACTGCACATTTAATATAGCGATGGTAACCATCACGATATTAAATTAACTCTTTGAGATATTTAAGATGCACCCATTAGCAGTTAGCCTATCAGTCACTCAAGCTGTACTGCTTCAGCTGAAACTCTTGGTAAAATGAAAAATAGAGAGGTAAATATTATTTTATATATTTGAGTGTTGCACCGTTTCGTTAACCTTTCATTGTAACTTTAATTATTAGAATAATTCTAAAGTGGGAGTAGCTTCTGTGCTTATTGATTTAATCCATCACCACTTCAATCAAATTAACACCAAATAGGAAAACTGTATGAAAATAGGTTATTAAAGTAGTCTCTTGTTTAGTCCGATCTATTGTTATCGAAAACAGAAAAAGGGGTAGTTTATTAACTAGCCTGGGGGTATTTATAAAAAAGGGTGTTTAAAACCAGCCCATAACTTAATTAGACATTGTAGGTCACTAAAATTGAGGCTGGAAATAACGTCTCCACCCTGTCATTTAAATCAATTAAAGGAAATAAGGGATAGGAAAACGAGAACAATGCTATCAAAATCCTTGAAAAGGTTGCGGGGGGGGGGGGGGGGGGGTCTAAAAATGATGGTATTACCATAAATGGGTGTTTTGAGATTAGGGAATGAGCGTTGGTGTCCATCTAATATGCTGAATATCCAATGTTGGACAAAATTATGTCAATCGTATTATACATTTCTAATGTGACTGGATTCCAATCCAATGACCACGGGGATGATGACCATGTATTATATATAATGCTTTTATTCAATATAATTCATACAGTTACATAGGTACGAAAACAATGAACAGGGTTTTGGTCCTCTGCCCCCTCGCAGGTCTTCCTCGACCGCCCAAACTAAATATTAAACAATCATTGATTTTGCGACATAATATTACAAGTTATTCATTTATATAGTCATTTTGGTTCGTCGTTTGACTAATACATTCGATATCATGAGAATATTAAGTTTCAATTATTAACATCAAAACCGATTACTTCAATAGGACATAGTCCTTGTAGTCATTAGTTAAATCAATATATACGTATTCAACTTCAAGGTTAACAATACATCAGTACATGTCATTTACAATTCGATTAATCATGTCGTCATCCCTATACCATGTGATTCAGAATCAGTGTTAATACAGAAAGGATTGAGTTGAATGCTGCATATATCGGTTTACTATAATTAGAATTCAGTATTATCTACTGTTAATTGATACATGTTGAATGTAATGTAGCCAAACGGAATGTTATTTTGTTGATGTATGTATTGTATTCTGTATCATTAATTTATGTTCTTAAGGACCGACCGGGAGACCTACTCATAGAGGCTCGAGCCCGATTCTGTACTTTTATTAGTCTGAATAAAAATTCTATATATATATATCCATGGGATTATGATTCAATTATTTAAACTAAACAAAACTCATTAAAAGACTCAAACACTGAAGTTGTTTTTATTTACACCATTTATTTGACATATACTAATTCAGAGCCTTACGTCAGTGAAACCCAAACTACGTTACTGATAACGGGGCATTTCTCACACTAGATAATGTGAGCATGTGTGTACCATTACAACTATCTTTGGATATATATATTATTTATATATATCATATATGTGATGTGTTTTAGGGAAATGAGTCACAAGTCGCATAAATGGTACTTTTCAAAGTGTTTATTTTACAAGATCACTTTATTGGAATGTTCTGATCTTTGGAGAGTTTATCACTTAGAGTTATATCGATCGATGTATCAAATTTTGGGACAATGTATGTAAAATATCATTGTTTTATTCGTTTTAAAGGTCCTTATATGGACTACATTTAGTTACTTTACTGTTTATTGCCCTAACGAAATATTGGAAACGTTTTTTTTTTTCAAAAATGAAAATATCAAACTTTAAATCTAGAAATACTTATTAGATTATTAGACTGTTTACTACCATTGGAATCCGCTTGATCTCATCTTTTCAAATATAATGGTACCTCAAAATCTATTTTCTGCGACTTATGACTCATTTTCCTGAAACACATCAATTCAATTCAATTCAATTCAAGTATTCTTTATTGTATTTCGATATATAGCTTAGGCATGGACTAGGAGGCTTGGATCAGATGTGCATCACCTATTTTCCAGTTACCTTTTCTTTTATGATAAATACAGAATCCAATAATTAATAATCAATAATAATAATATATTCCTGTCAGATCTATTGGGAGACAACAACCTTTTCCAATTGGTGAGCTGGTTCTGTAGGTGCAGAGGGTGATAAGAGTTCTCTCCCAATGAATGTCACCTCTTCCAAAATTATCAAATAGTTTTCAATTATTTCTCTTCTTTCCAATAATATTATAGATAGTAGCTAATAGTATTTTGTACTTCATGGAGCATTCTGGCTTCCATGTCATTCATCTAGAATACAATCTCATATATACAGGAAATGATGAAGATATGATGGGTTAAACAAACAATTATTTTCTTATAGTTTTTAGCACCTGTTAGCACCATTCTATTTAGAACCAGACTTCAAATACAGATACAATGACAATGTGTTGATAACAGCTTTATGATGAGCGTTTATGAAAAGCGTTCTAGTTGTATAAGCCGAATCCTATCTCAATAATCTTCATTTGAAAGTATGTTGGTGCCATTTAACTTTTAACACTACTACTTTTACAAAAATCAAAAACACTAGTCAATAGAAGTTCATTATGTCCTGTTATTACTTATTTTTCTGGGCTTGATTTAGATAGATTGAGGTGAGAGGGGATACAGTAAGAGGGGATGAGGAGGGAAGGGATGAGGTGAGAGGGGATAAGGAGAGAGGGGATGCATGAGGTGAGAGGGGATAAGGAGAGAGGGGATGAGGTGAGGGAATTAAGGATATTGTGGTTTGATAGGGACTCTATCTAGTGTGGTGCATGGTTAGACCAAGGTCACAGGAATCCATGATCTAGTTTACTCTCAGACATGGCAGTTGAAGGAGGAAGGTGACGCCCCCCTTGCAGACCTATTTTATAGTTTCTCATGCCGACTGCATGGAGTATTGGTGATTCTAGAATTGTATACTTTAGCCAAATCCATATCATACCCCCAACCCTCGAAATACTGTCATCTCTCACTTTTCTCTCCCTCCCTTAGAACTCCTTTTCCCTTTTCACTATCTTACTCTTTGTCTCTAATACAGAATGTACCTTTGTTGCGATTCTTGCCTATGTTCTTTCCAATGTCTTTGTGGCCATCGTTGTACATCTGTGTTTCAGCTCCGGCTTAATATTAATCGATATTAAATAATGATATTTCGTGATCATATAGGTTTACTTCTGCGAGAATAAATATATTATGAATATCGATAGCAGGAGATGGGGGGAAAAGGAACTATAGTGGCCGGATTATATTAAAGTTCCAAAGGACCAAGGGTTGAAATATTCTATGTTCCAAGCGCGGATCCGAGATAAAACATCAAGAGTGAAAGACTTCTTTCATATGTTCCCTTTATTCCTCCTTGTGTGTTGGGTTGAAGACCTTGCTCCTCAACCCGATAAATGAACAGGTACATCGAAATATGAATAATTTTCAAACCAAGGAAACATTATGTTTGCAACATAATTCAGGAATAATGGAATAAATATAATAATCACATAAATGCAAAGTTGCAAAGTCCGGATGAAATCAAATGAATAGTTAATTAATGATAAATTAATCAAATAATATAAACTGCAAATATCATCAATGGTTGCAATGAATATCCTAGTGGGATCCGGAGGAACTACCCGGAGGTATCCGGAGATACACGGAGGTACCCGGAGGTCAAATGGAAATCTTCATAGTGGAATCGTTACACTGCTCCCCAACCAAGGGAAATAAAATTGCAAAAGGAGATGAACATATTCAATGACTGGAGAAATTTTATGAACATGTAAACTCAACAAATAACGATTCAAATATACAAATATACAGCAGTTCTCCATAAAAAAAAATCCTTGGGGTAACATTTCTTGAACATAAAAAAGTTACGAACCAGATATGAATAAAGATTCATACCAAGGAAACATTATGTTTGCAACATAATTCAGGAATAATGGAATAAATATAATAATCACATAAATGCAAAGTTGAACATAAATATAGAAATATGTAATGAACATCATGGTCAAAGTCCGGATGAAATCAAATGAATAGTTAATTAATGATAAATTAATCAAATAATATAAACTGCAAATATCATCAATGGTTGCAATGAATATCCTAGTGGGATCCGGAGGAACTACCCGGAGGTATCCGGAGGTACCCGGAGATACACGGAGGTATCCGGAGGTATCCGGAGGTATCCGGAGGTCAAATGGAAATCTTCATAGTGGAATCGTTACACCTTTACTATATTTCCATTTCCACGATGAGAGACCAAGCGGATTCAAAAGATGTTAACCTTTAGGAAATATATTAGGGAGGTTTCGCAAGCAAAACTATCTCAATTATGTAACCATATATGTTGTGTGAATTACGTCGCATTTTTATGTATAAAAAATAAATTGTGAGATGAAATATTTTGCTTGATATTTTACGTTACGCTTTTCCCGCCATGTTTTGCTGAACCTCTTTCTTCCTTTTAATATATGTTTGTATGTCAGAGATACGGATACATTTACGTTTACGTATACATTATTAGACTTGCTGAATCTCCCTAATGAATACTTTTTTCATGTTTCAGCGAAAGCTTCTGGATGGAATAATCACTAGTGAAGTACCTAAATATAATCCATATTATGATGACCTTAGACGCAAAGATATCATCAATATATAGTGTTGAATTTAGGTACATACATGTGTAAATACGACCATAGCTATATATAGCTCTGATACGACTGAAAGGGCAGGAAAGTGCAAACATTCCCCAAAAGAGATCCTCAGTCAGGATTTGTGATTTGCAAGTCCGCCATCTTGTATCTTCATTCCCATGGAATTACAGGAATTGTATGTCAGTGAAAACGCTATAGAAAAACTTCCATGTTCAGCACGAAATATTTACAGGGATATCATGTATAAACATGTGTTTTACATGATCTTTCCCATCATGCATATATATTATATGTTCCTTATAGATCATTTTACACAATTTGTGAAAATTGGTGAAAAAAATCCTTGTATATTCTGATAAAAATGGTCCTAATATTTCTATGTCAGATTTGAACTGAATCCATCCCAGCATGCACTGTATTATTAGACATGCGCAGTGAGATAGTCAAATCCTCTATTTGGCACTCAGACATTTGACAAGCGGAAAATACCACTGAGAAATTACCAGCAGTTTGGGAGATTTTAACTACGATCCCCCATCGGCATTATATTGAAATAGTTCTGATTTACTGTGTTGGATGTCAATGCCATGAAATGTGATGTGTTTCAGGAAAATGAGTCATAAGTTGCAAAATTGATATTTTTCAAAGTGTTTTTTTCACAAGATCACCTTATTGGAATGTTCTGATTTTTGGGGAGAGTATGGTTCTGTTAATCGATGTATCAAATTTCAAGACCATCTATGTAATATATCCTTTTGTTTTATAGGTCCTCATATGGACTACATTTAGTTACTTTACTGTTCATTGACCACCAGAAATATTGGAAATTTTTTTTTCAAAAACGAAAATATCAAATTAAAATCTAGAAATACTTATTGGATTATTAAACTGTTTACTATCATTGGAATCAGCTTGATCTCATCTTTTCAAATATAATGGTATCTCAAAATCTATTTTTTGCGACTTATGACTCATTTTCCTGAAACACATCACAAATAATTTTCCTGAAACACATCACAAATAAGCTCAACCTGTGTGTCCAGCATGGACGACCGGGAAAACAGCAATGGTAAGTGCCCCCCTCCCCCACACACATATGTCCAAGCTAGGTTTGAGGTAATGAGAGGTCTGAGGTAAGGACATTTGATGTAAGAAAATTGGAAAATGTTTTAGTTGAAAGAAATTTCCAAGATAGATTTATATGCGTACATATCAAGTAAGGTGCAATATAAAAGAGATATTTTAGTATTGACGGACTAAACATGTGTGTTAACAGTGTATTTCTATGTTTGTATTGATCTTTTCTACCCCCTTTAAAAATGCTGTAACCTCAGCCCCTATACTATTATCAACCAGATATATGTAAGTGAGTATTGTGTTAACTCTCAGTGCCTCTCCTAGAAGTTTCCCACCATTGTCCCCTATACTATTATGCCCCAGATCTATGTTAGTTAGTGTCTTGTTTACACTCAGAGCCTCCCCTATTGCATGTGCACCCTCATCCCCTATACTATTATATCCCAGACGTATGCAAGTCAGTGCTGTGTTTACACTCAGAGCCTGCCCTATTGTATGTGCACCCTCAGCCCCTATACTATTACTCCTCAGATCTATGTTAGTTAGTGTTTTGTTTACACTCAGGGCCTGCCCTATTGTATGTGCACCCTCAGCCCCTATATCATTATATCCCAGATCTATGTCAGTTAGTGTCTCGTTTACACTCAGGGCCTGCCCTATTGTATGTGCACCCTCAGCCCCTATACTATTATTCCACAGACCTATGCTAGTTAGTGCTGTGTTTACCCTCAGAGCCTCCCCTATTGCACGCCCTCCCTCATCCCCTATACTATTATACCTCAGATCTATGTTAGTTAGTGTTTTGTTTACACTCAGGGCCTGCCCTATTGTATGTGCACCCTCAGCCCCTATATTATTATTCCCAAGATCTATGCTAGTTAGTGCTGTGTTTACCCTCAGAGCCTCCCCTATTGTATGTGCACCCTCAGCCCCTATATTATTATATCCCAGATCTATGTCAGTTAGTGCTGTGTTTACCCTCAGAGCCTCCCCTATTGTATGTGCACCCTCAGCCCCTATATTATTATTCCCAAGATCTATGTCAGTTAGTGTCTCGTTTACACTCAGAACGTCAGCTATAGCCCTGGCCCCCTCACCATCTATGCTATCATTGTAAAGGTTCAAACTTCTCAGCCCAACCCCAGCTTTACTTATTACAAACAGCAATGCCTTGACATCCAACACATTTAATGAAGTATTCAATAATTCAAATTCACCATTATTTGAAATTACATTGCTGACCTGGCTGCCTAGTGAGTCACTCTGAGCTTCATAGGCCATCTGGCACAATCTCAATATTACATTACTGGACATATGCTCACCTATCATTTCATCAAATTTACCCTTGAGGTACCTCGTGTTCAGACTCCCCTGAGAACTGAAGATATGTCTTCTTATTCTATCAAGCTCTGTGTCTGAATCAGTATCAAATGCTATTCCATACAGGAATAACTGCAACATATTCAATCTACCTTCACCAAATATACCATCTAATAACTTCTTCTGTTCTTCACTTGATACTTGAAGGCATTTCATTGCAGCAAAAAACTCTTGGATAGAGAGGTGAGGAAACTCCAGGATGGATTTCTTAGTTCTTCCCATCACTACTTCTGTAATCTGGACTAGTCCATGCTTCTGTGCAGCCTGTAAATATTTGCTAGATTCTTCTGAATGAATTTGAGGAATAGCATTAAGGTCAAAACATATTTTGGTCAAGCTATTTTCCAGTTTTTCATCACCAAGAGCTTCATAAGCTATAACAGATAGAATCTGAAAGGCTCTATTTAAAGGCATGAGTTCAGAAAAAGTTGCCAGAGCCCGTTTTGGATAGGACATTATTAGGTAAGCTGTCAAGCGGGTGTATGTGGCAATGTCTCTATCTTGCATTGCCTGACGTGCTAAATCTTCACACAGGACTGAAGTGTAATATGTAATTGAACATATTGAGGTCAATATGGGGTTATTTGTGAGAGCCTCATGTACTCTTTTCTGGTCATCTTCATGGATGTTTTTATCTACATAGGAGTGGATCTCATGTGGGGTGAGCCCCATCACCTCAAGGTTTCTATCTGAGGCCAATAAATTCAGACCTTCAAAAGGCCTACTTGTGCATACAAGAGTGGCCCTGGGCAGTAGGTCCCTCTTCAGGAGATTCAGAACTAGCTCTAAGGCAGTTGCCTTAGTGTTTATATCACTGATTTTCCTGACGGTTTTGAGTCTCTTACCAAGCCCAGTAAGTTCATCCAAGCCATCCAGGCAAACCAAAATATGATTTTGCCAATTCTCAATCCAAGCTGTGGGAATATTGAATGGATAGAGGGAATTTTCTGTCAGCAATTCATATAGTGACAATTTGTCTTCAAACAAAACCAATCTTCTAATGGGGATTACAATGACATGTGAGTATGTTGCCAAACATCTTTCCCCAGCCCAACGCCCAGACAGATGCTGCATCATGGTGGTTTTCCCGATGCCGCATCTGCCTTGGACGAGGTAAAATTGAGATGTGTTAGCATCTCTGGCAATCACGTCTTCAATATCATTATCACTAGTGTTGTCATCACGCTGGTCTCCCCTAGAGCGTTCCCTATGGGTAACATATTTCTGATAAGCCAAGGGGTGGTCCTCACTCAAGTAGGGAGTATCACCTCCCTGATCAGTCTGTTTTAGTCTCAACTTTACATAATTCTTCTCTAAATTAATTACCCTATCTTCCCTGTCAGGAATGTGTCCTTCATTCATTATAACTCGTTTCAGATCCTGAATTCTACCCTTTATACATGACATGGCTTCTTCTATGGTTGGATTTCTCTGCATGTATGATTCAAATGTTTCTGTATCAATGCCAGCCAAGCAGTTTAGGAAACCTTCATATAGATTTTGATCATTTCTGGCTAATCTTCTCTCTATAATCTCACATAATTTTGTGATTTTAGCCGGACCGACCGCCTGATCCAGTTGTTCATGCTCACCGAATGTAATGTGTTTTCTCAATAGTTCAAGCACTGTCCGAATGTCTGAAAGTGATCTGACTATATAGGGGATGTGTCTGTGGAGACTTTCTTTGTCAGAAGTAGAGGTGGGGGTTTCATAAAGAGACGATCCTACAGGTGGTGAGGGTTGTACAGGTGGAGAGGGTTGTACATGTGGAGAGGGTTGTACAGGTGGTGAGGGTTGTACAGGTGGTGAGGGTTGTACAGGTGGAGAGGGTTGTACATGTGGAGAGGGTTGTACAGGTGGTGAGGGTTGTACAGGTGGTGAGGGTTGTACAGGTGGAGAGGGTTGTACATGTGGAGAGGGTTGTACAGGTGGTGAGGGTTGTACAGGTGGTGAGGGTTGTACAGGTGGTGAGGGTTGTACATGTGGAGAGGGTTGTACATCATCAGACATTTGTCTTTTCCTAGGTTCCCTCGAAGTCCCTGCACCATTTTCATTTTTAGACAAGCCTCTTTCCATTTTTACTTATTACCTTTCCAGGACATATGTCCTGTGTTAAATTTGTGTATGGATGAATCCCAATAAATCCCCAGCACAATACTCGCTGCACCTCAGTACTGCAATGCCAACAGATTACCAGCTCAGATTACCAATAAACGATCAATACAATCTATCACAACTTATGATGTTGGTACATATTAACATAGATACTCAAATGTACAAAACAATCAAGTGCTTCCTTCGGAGAACAGATGTGTTGAATCGCTGTGTTGGCTGTATGTGGAAATAGTCTATAATTGAGTCAAGGACATATATAACTTTGAGGTTTTGACTTGTTTATTCACAAATATATATCCTGTCTGGATCAAATCTTTCAGATACCCTGTCTTGTACTAGGTCTCCTACATCCATATTTGTGATGTGTTTCAGGAAAATGAGTCATACGTCGCAAAAATGATATTTTTCAAAGTGTTTATTTTATAAGATAGGTTTATTGGAATGTTCTGATTCTTGGGGAGTTTATCAATTATAGTTACATCAATCGATGTATCAAATTTCAGGACAATGTATGTAATTTATGCTTTCGGTTTAAAGATCCTCATGTGGAGTATATTTAGTTACTTTAGGAGTTATTGCCCGCCAGAAATATTGCAAACTTTTTTTTTGAAAAATAAAAATGTCAGACTTAAAATCTGGAAATACCTATTAGGGTATTAGACTGTTTACTATCATTGGAATCGGCTTAACCTCATCTTTTCAAATATGATGATAACTCAAAATCTATTTTTTGCGACTTATGACTCATTTTCCTGACACAGGTCACATTTAATGGTAGTCGAATGACTTTTTCTTACTCATGTTGATTGGACAAGTGTAGCAAATCCAATATTGTTAAGTGTGTGAAAGAAAATCAAGAAAATACCAAAGAAACTACAAAATACAAGGTACGACAAGGAAGTCATTTAGAATTGTAAGAGCCACGATGGCAGACTATGTTGAATAAAAACCTTTTAAAAACAAAAACAAAATCTTACAGGGGCTAAATATTTCGTGCTTCGGCATTTATAAACAGTTTCACGGGGTTAAATGTTTGCGGTTGAATGGCAATAAATGTTCTATGCTCTAATAAATTAATTTAAGAAGAGGATGTGGCAGGATGTGGTTCATCTTATATATTTCCATTTAATTGACAATAGTCATAGGTATATAACATTCTCGGTACTGTAGCCTGCCATCTGCACAGTATTATTTACATATGTGATGTGTTTCAGGAAAATGAGTCATAAGTCGCCAAAAATAGATTTTGAGATACCATTATATTTGAAAAGATGAGATGAAGCCGATTCCAATGATACTAAACAGTCTAATAATCTAATAAGTATTTCTAGATTTTAAGTTTGATATTTTCCTTTTTGAAAAAAAAAATTCCAATATTTCTGGGGGTCAATAAACAGTAAAGTAACTAAATGTAGTCCATATGAGGACCTTTAAAACGAAAGGATATATAACATAGATTGTGCTGAAATTTGATAAATCGATTGATATAGTTATAAAGTGATAACACCCCAAAAATTAGAACCAATAATGTGATCTTATGAAAAAAACACTTTGAAAAATATCAAATTTGCGACTTATGACTCATTTTCCTGAAACACATCACATATACTATGGAGGTAGCAGTTTCTAGCATTAACAAGGTGACTAAATGTGATGTGTTTCAGGAAAATGAGTCATAAGTCGCAAAAAATAGATTTTGAGATATCCCCTTATTTGAAAAGATGGGATGAAGCCGATTCCAATGATAGTAAACAGTCTAATAATCTTATAAGTATTTCTAGATTTTAAGTTTGATATTTTCGTTTTTTAAAAAAAGTTTCCAATATTTCTGGGGGTTAATAAACAGTAAAGTAACTAAATGTAGTCCATATGAGGACCTTTAAAACGAAAGGATATATAACATAGATTGTGCTGAAATTTGATAAATCGATTGATATAGTTATAAAGTGATAACACCCCAAAAATTAGAACCAATAATGTGATCTTATGAAAAAAACACTTTGAAAAATATCAAATTTGCGACTTATGACTCATTTTCCTGAAACACATCACATACTATGGAGGTAGCAGTTTCTAGCATTAACAAGGTGACTAAATATATATGTTAAACCTACTGTAAGGCTTTGTAACCCACACAATACGAGTGGACGTTTGCGTGCTCTATGTTTTTTTATTTTTAACTTATTTTAATTCTCCTAAAGTAGAGGGTCCTGTTGGAATAACTGTCAACGACAAGAATTTGTGACCCATTTTTCCACGTAGACCATTATGTACAAGAAAAAAAAAGAAAAATACAGTTTCAATAATTATATATATGATTTCATGATTATAAAGGATACACTGGGGCCGATAAGTTGGAGCCTGACCTATGACGTCATCACCTGGTCCACATTCTCACTCTGGTGGTGGCTTCCTGAAATGAGGCAATGAAACTAGACTAGTTAAATCTGCTAACTCAGCTATTACAACACAACTATCTAACCAAATTTACTCATCATGACTTGTAGGACTGATTTCTTCAACAGTCTGTCGCTGTTTTTTTTTACTAAAGAAACAGTTGAATACAAACGAAATGTGTTAGGATGTGGATAGCAGATGGCCTCAAAGAACGCTTATTGTTGGCGACATGTTCTTTTCTGCCATATTTTCAATGTGTATATGAAAATAAAAACGTTTAAAAAAAATACAAACGAAAAATCGAAGGCAACATCGAGATGTACCTGTCAGAGCAATAAAAACGTTACAACAACAACAGAACAGTTGAATGGGCCGAGTGAAAATGGCAGCAAGGGAGCGATAATGGGTGAAGCCACTGAAGGAAAGGATTTCGGTGGGTGTGTGTGTGTGTGGGGGGGGGGGGGGGGGGGGGGGGCTCTGAAATATAATTGTAGACCTTTAATGTAGGACAATTGGGCAGAATCCTCCTCCAAAATTTTGGTTAAATCACTTTTAGATAGGTTTGAGAAGAATGGAACAAAAAGTAGAAAATTGCCTGATGTTAACTGAGGGTGCCACTTTAAGTACAGTCCGTCACTGTACTGTAAATCCCTTTAGTATATATGCACATTCTACACTCGGGAGTTCCATATCTGTGTATTGATATGGGACTAGTCCTATATCGATGGGACTTTTTTTTATGACGTCACACCTCTAAACTAGTTCTTCATTTTTGCCGCGCTCCAAACCTCGTACCATAAGTGGTTAGTACTGTATGTCACTGCACCCTATCATCTACTACACGCTGAAAGGTATATCACCTGGCTTTTGTATGGACGGGAATCGGGTATCGGCCATGTGTTCTCATGGGAGAACCAACACATGGGATCTGACAATTGTTTACTTCCGGTTTATCTTGGCCAATACCAGATTCCCGCCCACTACAAAAACGAAGGGACAAGCATATATTAGATATTGCTTTCTATCTGTCCCAAAATCCTGCTAATATTGATAATAGAAATTTACGAACAAAATATCATGCCAAAGGGAGAAAGAGCCTAATAGTCTTAAGTTCAAAATTATGCAAAATCACCAACTCATTGATTTATAAATGTCAAATAAGGTGGAATGATCTTAGTTCCGACGCTCATACAATTTTGAAAAAACAGACATTTAAGAAATATACAGACAAACTCTTGTCCCCCTTTGGACCCTGACATAAGGTTGTTTATTACCCCTGAAACAATACAACTACCCTATATTCGTGAATCACTGACTCTAAAACAATGTATTTACCCTGCACCCATTATATCAATTACTAACATTTTCAATCTCAATAGTCCTAGCAGCAACCAAACGCTAAAGACTTGCAACTGTCATTTTGCTCGCCACTTATTATATTCCATGATCTGTTAAATTTCTCATCTTATCACCTCATAACACATCTTAATTATCTCTTTTTATAAAGTTATAATTTATTTCTTGCTATGTAGTTGTTGAAACTTTGTACAAAAAATAAGTCCAAAACAACAAATCAAGGCACTCGTAGGAAGAACTGATTAGTCAGAGGAACTGATTATTCAGAATCGAATAACCTATTTGTAAAAACATCAGCAAATAACTGAATTCTTCAATTGAATTGAATTGAACTTTTTGATAGCAGCTGTGTAGTAAATATAGAACCACAACTAGCACGTGATAATTGTGAACACGTTTCCTCGTGTGGTTCTATCATAGTATTAAGATATAAAAAGGATTATAATTAGATTTGAGTTTATGGTTCAAGAAATTCATGACACTCACATAGTCTATTTTGATTTAATTCGGAAATATACATATTTGCTGATGGCTATGTTAATGTGCATAATTGTCTTTGTACAAATGCACCCTGTGTTGATTTATACACCTTCTAGCAGGGGATGCTAAAGATCCAAACCCTTTGTAATTCAATATGGAATCCCAAACAGACATTGCTAGGTTAATATATAGGAAATGGAATGAACTGAAAATTACACATTATTTAGGCATGAATAGGGAACATGAACTGAATTCAAAGGCAAAATTACAATGGCAAAGAACAAAATGTATTACCTATCAAAACGTAAAAGGATAGCCACACAAATACTATGAGAAGGCCTTCAATGTTACTATAGGTCCCATACTAAAATATGAAGATACTATGCTGCTCCAAAATATACATAAAGAATGAAAAATACCACTACTTCATGAATTTAAATAGAGAGGCTCATCTATTAGAATACGCGTTTAAATTAACTCTGAACGAAGAAAATATTGATAACAGGAAAATTACCCCAAGAAGCCTCGGTTCAGGAAAATCATTATTAGTACCAAACCCTAAAACAGAAAAAAAGAATCAAAAGATCCCACATCAAATTGTCGTAATTAAAACCTAGATATTTAACTATCAAATCAAAACAAATCAAATCTTTATCAAATCAAACTGGTATGAGGTCAAATAAATCTCCAACTTACCTCAGTTTTGTCTGTGCGATCGTTCTTCACCTCGTTTCCGGTATAGGAATCTTGAGGTGCATCCAACTCGGTGAAGAACGATTGAATCTGAGAATTGTGGAATATAATATGGTCATTCAAGGTGTAGGAAAGAAAAAACATGCAGTGAGTAGCGCAAGAATTTAAGAGTGTGGTTTAACAATTGTGGTCCGTTTTAGGAGAATGAGTCATAAGTCGCAAAATATGGATTTTGAGATATCACCATATTTGAAAAGATAAGATCAAGACGATTCCAATGATAGAAAACAGTCTAATAATCTAATAAGTATTTCTATATTTCAAGTTTGATATTTTTGTTTGTGGAAACAAAACTTAGCACTATTTCTCGGGGGCAATAACCAGTAAAGTAATTAAATGTACTCTATAAGATGACCTTAGAAATGCATGGATATATTTAATACACTGTCTTGAAATTTGGCGCATGTGTTCATGCTATAGACAGCGTTAAGCACCCCAAAAATAAAAACATTCACACAAAGACATCTTGTGAATAAAATACTTTGAAAAATAGGAATTTTGAGACTTATGACGCATTTTCCTGGAACACATCACAATTATTTTTCATGTCATAGAGACAGAATGAATGTGAGCTGAAAGGCAGAAACCAGTTATTAACGATTTATCTTTAAATTTTTAAAAAAGTATTATAAGTATACTAACAAACACGGACAAATCAAACAAAAAAGAATCCATTTTGGTTAAAAAAAAACTGTTCTGAATTACATGTTTAGCATTGCAAATGCCCCGATGGCAGGAATGGTGAATAAAGCTTGTGATTTAAAAAAGAAAGAAGAAGAAAGAACGATCGGACAGACAGAACCTGGGTTAGTTCTAGGTATTTGTGATGCGTTACAGGAAAATGAGTCACAACTCGCAAAAAATACATTTTGAGGTATTATATTTGAAAAGATGAGATCAAGAAGATTCCAATGATAGTAAACATTAGGACAGTTAATAAGTGGTTTTATATTTTAAATTTGACATTTTTATTTTTGAAGGAAAGGGTTACCAATATTTCTGGGTGGACAATTACTAGTAAAGTAGCTAAATATACTCTATAGGATGACCTTGGAAACGCAAGGATAGATTTAATACACGGTTCTGAAATTTAATGTATTCATACGACCTGGAGCATTGGATGCTAAAAAAATGAGAACATTCCTACAAAGAAATCCTGCGGATTAAACACTTTAAAAAATAGCTATTTTGCGACTTGTGACTCATGTTCCTGAAACACGTCACATTTACTTACAAAGCTCCTTTGCTCTTTTCTCTGATGACTAAAATATCGCCCCTTGTCCACTGCAAGCACACGTCCACGCTCCTGCAATGTAAGATGTGACATAATGGCCATTATTAATATTATTATTATTATTATTATTATTACAAGTTGAACCGTACTAACTGTATATAGAATGACTGTCACACACCGAGCTCTGTGCGCGGGAAAAGCGTTGTTAAGGACGCGTTACTAACGTTGTATAAATTAGGGGACGTTACGTCCTAAAATATTGCGTCCTGATCGGTGTTGTTGACATGCAGAACATGTTTTGGTGAAAGTCATGCTAGAATGTCTAATAATACGAATTCAGAAGCATACTTTATATCAAATTAAAGCTTGGACGATTTTCAGTCTGATTATGTGTGCTCTTTGCTGGTCAGTTGTACGAAAAGGCTTGAAAATCGAGCGAAACGGCCGATTACGAGTCTGGGAATACAATACTGATAGTTGTTGACAAAAATGTCTGGATGAAGGGTAGGCCAGAAAGACTAATAATACGAATTCAGGAACATATCTTATACCAAATTAAAGCTTGGACTATTTCCTGTCCAATGGTGTGTACTGTCAGTCTTGTAAAGTCTTGTAGGCCCTACATTGAGCAAAGCGGCCGATTACGAGTGCTGCGAAATCTGGGAATAGGCCTACAAAAGTAGGCCCGGGAAAAAAAGAGAATCCGAAAGTAGTGCACATATCCTTACACGAGTGTTGTTCGGACAGAATGTAGTTCTGTGTTCGAACCATAATTAAACAATAATAACCTGTTTTATTCTTGATAAATGTAAATATGCATTGAATCCCACCTAACAACCATTCCCTCCCTCCGAATTAATATCATATTAATCCACTTCATCATGAAAAGATCATGACGGCGTTATTAGTTTTTATGACGATTATATATACAGTTAGTAAATTACCAGCTTTTATTCAGACACATAGCATACAAAATCGGACCGTCAGCTTCTACAATTAGTTCTTCCATACTGTGCCCTTTAAATGAAATAGAGGTAAATGTTGTTACGAATAAACTTCGGAGATAATTTAAGTTTTCCAATTTTGGATTTGGTTTTCCTAGTAACTATTTTGGATTTGGTTTATAGTTATTAAAACTTGGTGAAGATGAATGTGATACCACATTAAATTAGTCCTTCAGATGTCGGTTCCCGTGTTTTTCTGGCCATACTGTTCTTTGTTGGCGTTATACTGTTTGTAATATGCATCGTCTAGCTGCTGTTGGATGTTGAGACGTTGGCACATTTAATACTATTATTCATTATACACGCATTGCTCTAAAAACAACATAATATGTTGTTTTTAGAGCAATGAAAATAAATCACTCTAGATATTATCTAGAGTGATTTACACATAGTGCGTATTTCACTAGTGACTTACGTGGGGTTGTCATGGCAACCAATCTGTTTTTTTTTTACTAAGATTACCGGTAAAATTCAAATTCATGACTCAATTTTTTTCTATTTTCATGAATGAAAGCATGTATCATAAATCTGTTAACTAACTCGTTGGTTTCAGTCACTTAGAATATTGCAATAACTCGTGCAATATTCACACTCCTTCAACCAACTCGTTAGTTAACCTGTATATATATAATACAGCCTGGTCCTATCTAGCCTAGACATACGGTATATCATATCTACACATATATATCTTAGCCATGTCTAAATATTTATCTATACACGAAGTTAAACAATATGATAATACATATTCTATCATACTATAATATCCTATGTACCTATATTGACCAAAGGTTAACATATTTTGGTAAAATGTAGGTGATAATCTATTGTAGTTATAACTGAATTTGTGCTCAATATGGCTCTCTTAATTAGTTAAACTATTAGTTTGTTAAAGTAGTTATACATTTTGATTGATTGATTTTCAGCTTTTTGTGGATGTATGTAATATAATAAAACAAAAACGTAGGAAAAAAAGGAATACAAATTGGTTGAATAGAGGTCATACGAGAATGTACAAAAAATGTTTGAACCTTAAAGTACGACCAAATCTTAAATATAGGAGCGACGATACGTCATAGAAGATGGTATATTCATATCTAGAAGCATTGTACTAAGAGCATTGGGTCAATCAAAGTTGTTGTGATTGAATTGTGATTGGCCATCTACTTGGAAATAGTAGCTGTTATAGTTCATATGTGCTATTTCGGTCAAATCACTCTCTAATTTACAAGGGCATTTATAGCTGGTCCAAAGTTGTTGTAAATTCTCACGTAAAACTATGGTAAATGCTACCATGCAAGTAGCCGAACCATCAACCCATACCGTGCTACTGTGTACGCGTGAATAGGCTGTCACTTGAATGGATTGTATGTAAGGTGTAGAACCATTTGAAGGAATCTTATTTTGTATGCGTATTTTCGTACGAATTTCTCTTAATAAGATATTATCTTATACGTTAGGACAATTAATTATGTCCAAAGAAAACTTTATTCAAAACTTTGAGCATAACTAATAAGCAAATATTATGGACAATTAGAAGTCATACTATATGAGAGTGTACAAAACAAGTAATGTTTTTTTTCCAAGAGCCTCCTAAACATAATTCTTCTTCTTCTTAAGACAATATCTTATATTGTAAGATACATCGTATGACACATCTTATATCATACCATTTCATCTTATTTGTGGGTCAGATTTTCAGAAAATGTACAATTCAACTTCGCCAATCTTCTCAAATAACCCAAATTTCAGACGGAAATAAAGTTCAAAATACAGTTCAACCTAACCAAAGAGATTGCTAGAATCAATGCATTGCCGAATATACTCGTATTTACCTAGTATTGACCAAATTGCAGCCTAATTTAGCAGAGTTTACTAAAAGTGTACAGCTGCCAATTGTACATTTTCTGAAAATCTGACCCTTGTATGAAACACCCACCTGATATGAATATCTAGTAGGAAGGTTGGTGAGTCTATATATCCTCAAGAGCACAAGGATCTTAGTGATTTGTGTATAGTAACTGTATTAACTAGAAGGATATTGATTTACGTTATATGTTTGTCAAACTTTTCTTAATAATTTCATGGCAACGCACGAAAAAACCCGCCTTTGTTGGTTATGCGTCTTTCGCTAATCCATTAAATATTGTATCATCGGCCAATAAAAAATACAAGGGTCAGATTTTCAGAAAATGTACAATTGGCAGCTCTACACATTTAGGAAATTCTCCTAAATTAGGCTGGAAAATGATAAATACAGAGTATATCTGAGTATATTTTGTGTCGCATTGATTTAAAGTATCAGTTCTGTTATGTTAAACTGCATTTTGAAGCTCATTTCTGTCTTAAATGTGGGTTATTTGAGAGGATTGGTGAAGACGAATTGTACATTTTCTGAAAATCTGACCCACAAATGTTAAAGCTGCAATGTCTGATAACATCAATCAAAAACTCAAATCAATCAGAACGTTTTGGAGGCTTACAGTCCAGGTCCAAACCCTCAGATCAGATAGTGTCAGTGATTAGACATCTACTTCGCTAATCGGTTTCCTGGCCTAAGACTAAGCGTTCTAATGGGAATATAATGAGGGTTTTCGGTATTAATGGAGTTATAATGACACTGCGGTTTGAGCCGAGAGGCTTTCCCTCCGTTTGAAGGGTCTCTCTCAACTTTGAGCCTAGACTGGCTTAATACTCACTGACTGGTGGCCGTGCTACCTCGATACAAGTCTCTGCTCTGTGCTCTGTGTTCTGTGCTCTGGGCTGGGTGCAGGGAGGAATGGTGCTCTGTGCTCTGTGCTCTGTGCTCTGTGTTCTGTGCTCTGGGCTGGGTGCAGGGAGGAATGGTGCTCTGTGCTCTGTGCTCTGTGTTCTGTGCTCTGTGCTCTGTGCTCTGTGCTCTGGGCTCTGTGCTCTGTGCTCTGGGCTCTGTGCTCTGGGCTCTGTGCTCTGTGCTCTGTGCTCTGTGCTCTGTGCTCTGTGCTCTGTGCTCTGTGCTCTGGGCTCTGTGCTCTGGGCTCTGGGCTCTGGGCTCTGTGTTCTGTGCTCTGGGCTGGTTGCAGGGAGGAATGGTGCAGGACAACACTCATGTCCCGCTATATGTAGTGATCACTCCTTGCTCTTCCTATGGTTACCAACACACAGAACTGCGCAGAACATACATGTGGGTCAGATTTTCAGAAAATGTACAATTGGCAGCTGTACACATTTTGTAAATTCTGCTAAATTAGGCTGCAATTTGGCCAATACTAGGTAAATTCGAGTAAATTCGGCATTGCATTGATTCTAGCAATCTGTTTGGTTAGGTTGAACCGAATTTTGAACATTATTTCCGTCTGAAATTTGGGTTATTTGAGAGGATTGGTGAAGTTGAATTGTACATTTTCTGAGAATCTGACCCACGTACACTTTAGGAAGGGGAGGTGAAGGATAGAGGGAGTGGAGGTGGTGGTGGAGGGGGAGGGAAGGGGGAGTATAGGGGTCAGATCTTCAGAAAATGTACAATTCGCCTTCACTAATCCTCTCCAATAAGCCACATTTAAGATAAACATGAGCTTCAAAATGCAGTTTAACATAACAGAACTGATACTTTAGATCAATGTGATACCAAATATACCCAGATATACCTGGTATTCATCATTTTTCAGCCTAATTTTAGGAGAATTTCCTGAAAGTGTAGAACTGCCAATTGTACATTTTCTGAAAATCTGACCCATATGCAACCTGCCACTATAGTGGTCCTATGCTCAGCAGGAGGTCCAGACCACCAGCCAGATCCATAATGTGTCTATTCCTATCTGTTATTTCCTATTCGCTATGTCCTGGCTAATTACGTTGCGGCAATGTGTCTTTGATGGCCTTGTGGGGACATTTTATTCCGGATTAATCTGCCACCTCCAGCTGAGTCATATTATTGACTCCACGGTCCCCCCCCCCCCCCCAAAAAAAAAAGAAAAAAAAGATAAGATACTACTTTATCTATCATATTAATGTAACTATATGTAACTATTAATGTTTCTGGTAGCAACTAGTCAGGAACCCGCTGGAAGACCTGGAAGTTACCTTTCAGATACGGGGCTCCTTTTTGTACACCTCTCGTACGAATAAAAAATGCTTTGAAATGAATTGAATAGCTTTGAATTGAACTCACACAGTACATTATGAAGTTACGAAAATAGACAAATACAACCGAATTTGGAGACACTAACTCTCCTCTTAATGGTCTTATTCCCTCTTATCATTAATTAACAAGGCCATATAAACCTGCCCCTTTACTAGCCACAGAGACGGCGGCCATTTTACTAGTGTGGCCGAGGGTCGAGCGCTTAATCACCCAAATAACTGGCCTTCCCTCCTGCTCCTTTCCAAGTTCCTTTAGGCTAAACTATAACTGAATATATTTTATTATATTTATGATAATTCTACCATATTTTGACATTACATCGATCTCCCCAAAGGTTCATGACAAAAAATACCTCTTCAATTTTAAATAAGAACGTGATTGAATAAGTACATTGCTTTGGAATAACGCTATTTTCAACCATGCGCAGATAATAATAATTGATGTACCATCATATTACATGACTGCCGGAGTTGTACTACTCAAGTTCATTTCACATTTGATCTTATAATGTCCATCTGAGTTGCACTGTTCAAGTCACTCTTAATGCTCATGTGAGCCACCTATGTTACTCACCCACTCGTTATACTCACCTGGGTTTCCCTTGTTTTATTCTACTTTACTTTATATCCTCTTACATATATTCTTAGCATATCTTCCAAATTTGGTAACTGTCGGAAGTACTACGGAAGCCCATCGCTGCCATCTCACCTCTCGCCTCTCACCTCTCGCCTCTCGTCTCTCGCCTCTCGCCTCTCGCATCTCACTTTTTAAATCTCGCCTCTCGCCTCTCGCCTCTCGCCTCTCGCCTCTCGCCTCTCGCATCTCACCACGTTTTCCATCTGCATAGTGGAGATTCCACCTTTTACCAAGGGAACTGGAACTAGGGGAATTCCCCACATGTGGCACTTCAATCACATGTGGCATGGTGGCATGGTAGGCCTACATTGTGTCCTTGCTTTTTATTAGTAAATAAAGGATGCATTTCAGGATAACGAGTCATAATAATATCTTAAACAATTATAGAAAAAATGATGATGTGTTACTGGAAAACGAGTTACATACAGGGGATGCGTTTCAGGATAATGAGTCATAATAATATCTTAAACAATTATAGAAAAAATGATGATGTGTTACTGGAAAACGAGTTACATACAGGGCACAAAAATAGAATTTTGAATTACAATTGTATTTTAACCCTCTTCTTCACTCTCCCACTCCTCTGCATGTAGGACGGTCACCCTCTCTCCCCATATATACTTCCCTCTCTCCCTCTCTCCCTCTCTCCCTCTCTCCCTCTCTCCCTCTCTCCCTCTCTCCCTCCCCCTATTCTCTGTCTTTCATACCAGTTTTTTGGCCCAGGAGTGATATCTCTCACCTCTCGTCCCTCAACTCTCCCCTCTCACCTTTCCCCTAATGAGAGGAAATATTAGTTCCACTGAATAATGTTTCCAATTCAATAGTCTAATTCCTTGCATACCTTCGAGTTTATATTGATGTGTTACAGGGAAATGAGTCACAATGATATACTGTTTATTTCCCATATTTTCATTCATCAAACTTAAAATTGAGACTGGGAGATATGGAAATATGAGGGAGGGCGGGAGTGGGGGATGGGGAGACGGGGAGGCAGGAGAGGGGGAGGCGGTAGTGGGGGAGGGCAGCTGGAGGGGGTGGGCGACTGGATTGGGTAGGCGGCGGTTTGTTAGATATTTTGGTATTGAATATTGATGTTGTTATGTCCCAAAGAAGACATATGTACCAATGATGACAATGACCCTCCTTCTCCTGCTCACCCTCCCTTTCCCTCTCACCCTACCTCTCCCTCTCACCCTCCCTCTCACCCTACCTGTCCTTCTCACCCTCCCTTTCCCTCTCACCCTACCTCTTCTGCTCACCCTCCCTCTCACCCCCTCTCCCTCTCCCTCTCACCCTACCTCTCACCCTCCCTCTCCTTCTCACCCTACCTCTCCCTCTCACCCTCCCTCTCCCTCTCACCCTACCTCTCCCTCTCAACCTCCCTCTCCCTCTCGCCCTACCTCTCCTTCTTACCCTACCTCTCCTTCTTACCCTCCCTTCTCCTCTCACCCTACCTCTCCCTCTCCCCCTCCCTCTCCCTCTCCCCCTCCTTCTCCCTCTCCCTCTCACCCTACCTCTCCCTCTCACCCTCCCTCTCCTTCTCACCCTCATACCTAGAGTCAAGGAAGTCTGCCATTATAAGTTCAGTCTCATTGAAAAAATGGATCTACTATGTGGGAAACGGAAGGCGAGAGGCGAGAGGCGAGACACGAGAGGCGAGACACGAGAGGCGAGACACGAGACACGAGAGGCGAGACACGAGAGGCGAGAGGCGAGACTTAGAAGGTGAGAGGCGAGACTTAGAAGGTGAGAGGTGAGACTTAGAAGGTGAGAGGCGAGAATTCAAAAGTGAGATGCGAGAGGCGAGATGCGAGAGGCGAGATGCGAGAGGTGAGAGGCGAGAGGCGAGATGGCAGCGATGGGCTTCCGTACTACCTTCGCTCTATCATACAGACATGTCGACCTTTTTGTCAATCACTTATACTCGCTCATTTGTACTCCTCTGTACTCTATGAAAGTGGCAAATAAAAAACAACTTATTTTAACTTATCTTATCAAGAAAACAAGTAAATAATCCTCTAATCTCATCTAATGAAATTAATTAGGGTTTAACAATAATACGTTTTTATGAACTTCTCTATATCTTTATTCATATTCTAACAAATTTCATTTGGACAAATTCTCACAAAAATGATAGGTCTCATAAAGCAAAGGTAAAAATATAGATGAACCATATATTATTAAATTACATCGAGCTCAAATTTATTCTATAATTCAGAAGCACAACGTGCTTTACTGCACGATCTTGAACAAAAAAAACGATCAATTTTCTCAATAGCCTTCACCTCGCCAGGCAATTCTTAGTGGGGGGTCTGGGAGCATACATGGGTCAGATTTTCAGAAATTGTACAATTGGCAGTTGTACACATTTAGTAAATTCTGCTAAATTAAGCTGCAATTTGATCAATACTAGGTAAATTCAAGTATATTCGGCATTGTATTGATTCTAGCAATCAGTTTGGTTAGGTTTAACTTTATTTTGAACTCAATTTTCGTCTGAAGATTAGATTATTTAAGAAGATTGGCAAAGTTGAATTGTACATTTTCTGAAAATCTGACCCACATGCATACATGCAGCACAAAGATGGTACATGGGTCAGATCGTCAGAAAATGCACAATTGCTAGCTCTACACATTTAGGAAATTCTTCTAAATAAGGCTGAAAAATGGTGTATACCGCGTATATCTGAGAATATTTGGTATGCCTATTTGTTGTTTTAAAATGTTTGTTCTGATTTGTTCTGTTATTTTAAACCTCATTTTTGCCTTAAATCTGGGTTTACACTTGAGAGGATTGGTGAAGGTCAATAAGGGATATACACGTCTCACTGCGCATGTCTGCTGCATGCGCAGTGCATGCTGGAATGGATTCTGTTGAAATCTGACATACAGATATATGGCAACATTTTTACCGAAAATGATTTCACCAATATCATAACTTTTATGAACGATCTATGAAAACCAAATGCATGGTGGGAAAGATGGGGACTAGTGTTATGGAAACATGTAAAACACATGGATATTGACATTAGATCAGTGATAAATATTCCATGCTGAACTTGGCATGATTTCTATCGATTGTATACTGTACCATTAGTCCCATAATGCCATGCGAATCCGGATTCAAAATGGCGGCTATGCAACTCCCCTATTGTACATTTTCTGCCGATCTGACCCACATAGTGTGGGATCAGTCATGCAGCAATATACACTACGGTCTCATAATAAGACCATTAATTAACTTCGTATATGGGTCAGATTTTCAGAAAATGTACAATTCACCTTCACCAATCTTCTCAAATAACCCAAATTACAGACGAAAATAAAGTTCAAAATACAGCCTAACCAAACAGATTGCTAGAATCAATGCAATGCTGAATATACTCGAATTAACCTAGTATTGGCCAAATTACAGGCTGATTTTGCAGAATTTAGTCAATATGTACAGCTGCCAATTGTACATTTTCTGAAAATCTGGCCCATATCATGAAACGAAGCCAAACATGATGTATTATCATTGTGTACAGAACCATCAATAACCTTTAGTTCTTTAATATTTCTCCTGTTTTGTTTGAACATGTCTATCACTGAAGCACCAATCGTGCCTCGCTACTGCGTACATTTAATATATCTTGTACCTGATATAATATATAAAAGAATTATATTCAAAAGTCACGTGATACTATGCCAGCAGGAAATCCCCCACATGCATTACATTATTTTTTTTGATAAATTTTATTGGCGAAGTTATATATATATTGTATTTTTATTCTGGTCTTTTCAATAGTTACATCATCCAGAACTAGGTTAGCAGTCTTTGCTGTTGCAGATCTACCTGACGCAACCTAATTTAGTTCTATCACAAATACTTAGTTACCCTTAGAAGAACAAGAGGTGACGTGAACTGATTTGTCCAGACCGTTATCAAAAATACATGTTAACAGTAAATGATATATGTGGTAAGTTTCACATTACCGTGATAGTTCTCATTACCAAATAAACATTAGTTGAAAAAAATACATCGAGGATAATTTAAAATTGTATATATCATATATATATACAATATGACACATATTATATATATATGACAAACGTTCGATTGGAGAATATCTTATTTCATATTAAACAATGCGATATAGCGATACAAGGTTTAATGTACTCTAATTTCTCTTAAAAATATAAGAGAAAACACAGGTACATTGATTTTACCTATAATACAACATGTAATTTCTGTCGTCCATCTAGATAAAAACACTATCAAGGAGATAAAGAAGATGACTAAAATTATGATGTGGGGATCGAGAAATGTGAAGATCAGTTTTGATTTCCTGAAACAAAGCTATGAAAATGGAGGGCTGAAGGTCAGGTGTGTAGACGAAATAACAAAAGCAAACAGAATCAAATGGATTCAGAGAATGTTGTATGGGAACCAACATAAATGGGTTGGGATATTGGAAGCATTTCATCAAGAAGATATTAGGAAGATACTTGCCTGTAAAAGCATGCCACAGAAATCACTAAGTGTGTTCTATACGGATATTTTTAAAGTGTGGAATGAGGTTTATTACAATAACGAACAAGAGTCAGGTCTTGAAGTTTATGTAGAAAGAATATGGAACAACAGAAATATTTTAAAGAAAGAAAAACCAATTCAAAATGATCATTGGTTAGAGAGTGGTGTCGAATCAATAGGTGACCTGTTAAATGATGAGAAGAAGATCATGTCTGTAAATCAAACGACAACTGAACTGGTAGTGCGATGTCAATGGTGGTTGGCAGCAAACTGCCCGGGGTGCGTGCCTGGACGAGCGAGGTAGCCAGCCCAGGAGGTGGCGCCATCTGTCCCTTCAGATATACCAGCATATGCACACATATACCTCGCATCTCCATAATAATTGTAAGCTTCGTATGAAACCTGTTTGTTCAGGAGGGATGAGATGAAAGAGAAAAACTGAAAATACAAAAATAATATAAAATAAAGAGGGACACAATAATTGAACGTTGATTAGAATTGTATGAGCCTAGTCGGCAGGATATGTTGAATAAAACCTTTTAAAAACAAAAAAAATATAAGAGAAAACACAGGTAATGCCCAGGGAAACCAGACTAGCAAGAGGAATTAATTTAATTCAACCGGTAGCTAGATCGGAAAAATATAACATAAAATTAAAACTATGTCTGTTGAAAGTTTGTAAATGGTGAGATCAGATAGACGGCTATGTGTTAGTTGTAAGTAACGGTGCATCATATTAACACTGAGATTGTACATGATATGTATTGTTTGTTTTTAATTTGGCCCCCAAAATTACAAAAAGACTATTTTCTGTACTTTCTAGAAATTTTTCATTTGATGATGGTCCAGATTTTTGTGACGTTTAGGGTGTAACATGAGCCAGTCAGAAACTTGTTCTGCTAGCAATTAAGTTTATAACCGTAAAAACTCATAATATACGTATTGGGATGATCCGGACGAATTTAATCTCATTATTATGTGAAGTATAATTTCTAATTACATACCCTAAGATCGTAGTATACATAGTATTCACTGACGTCACAGCGCTGGCCGTGGCTCGCCATACTGTGGGTCAAGCTTTGTATACGTTAGCTGGACATGTGCTCCAAGCCTCGAAAATGCTGTTTTCCGGCCGTTTTCCCCTCTGAAAGTTTTAGCAAATGTGATATAAATTATGATGATAGGGTCAATGGTACTTTTTTAGTGTGTCATGATGGGGAAATAAGTATAATAGCCATCTTTTAAGCCTCGGAACGGGAAAAGCCTACCGATCTGTAGCCTCCCGCTCTCTGTGTAGCCACACAGTATGGCTGCCAGTGAGGATAGCTGCTGACTGGAGTGACGTCATGTGAATACTATGTATAGTATATGTATTTATAGTAGTTTAATTGTAACATAACGGCTGATTAGTATGACTATTATTATAATTAGAATTAACGTTAAAATTGTCTAGATGTACTTAAGGTAACTGATATATTATTTTGTAATTTTCTAAATAAATAAATAATGCAGAAGTTGAGTGAGAGGGACAGAAGGGGGGGGGGGGCGAGGAAAAGAGTAGAGAGGGAGAGTGAATGGAGAGGAGTGAGTGGAGAGAGGGAGGATAGAGAGAAGATATACAAAAGAAAGAGGAGAGTGAGAGAGCAACAAGTTATAAGTTTACTATTTATTAAGTTAATCAATGATTTAATCAACTATTTTTCTATTTAACTTTATAATAAGTTTAACTTAATGTTTATACCCTACGTTTCCAAAGGAATGACTTCTCAGGATCAATTATTTGTGCGCGATGTCAAGTCATAATTACTGAAATTTTGTCTTTCTTCAACTGAAAATGCAGAATATTTACTGTCATATACAGTGTTCCTGAGGTCAGTAAAAGGTCTGTTAATGTAATTATGATTTTGGGTTTTTCAGGTGCATCTCACTGAAATTAGTAGAATGCACTAAAACAGCACTCAGAGTGAGAGAGAAAGAGAGATGGGGGTATTTGTATTTGTATTTGTAAACGTTTATTAATTGACCGAGGTCACATTAAGGAGGCATTTCTCCAGCAAAGGGAGGTTTGCCAGCCCTCTTTAAGGCCTTACATTATAAATAGCCGTGAACAATTCCACTATCGTCGTGGACGAAAGTGGTACACAGCATACTATGTTTAATACTTTACTGTTGTTGAAAGGTAATCAATGATGGTAACATCAATTTACTTGAAAAAATCTTTATAAAGTTTATAAATAGTAACTACAATACACAATTATGAATATCACAGGTTTACAAGGTTTCCAATATTAGGTTACAGTACTAATAGTATAACATTTTTTCCTATCTGATCAATCGATAAAGTTTTGGTCTTCCCAAATAGGGTTGTTTCTGACATGAATCTTAAAAGCTATGGGGTCGAGTAATTTATGAGCCGTTGTCTGCAGTCTATTCCAAGAGAAAGTAATTCTATTCAATGCTGATTTTCGTAGTTGTTCGTTTTTAGGGGTGAACTGTTTTAAGACTTTTCTACCTTCAGCGAAGTTTCTCGTATTTAGGAGCTTTAATTCAATATTTTTTGGATGTTTTGCTAGTCTATGTCCTGCTTGTAATAGGTGCAGTCGGCGGCGGTGTTTCAAAGGCAGTAATCTATTATCTATATGTAATTGATCCACATTAGCTCTGGGTGGGAGATGAAATATGGTTCGCAATATTTTATTCTGAATAATCTGAAGGCGGCTAGTTCCTGAGGTGGTGTGCGAGTCGTGAAGCAAATCGGACTGATCGATAAGGGGCAGCACCATAACCTTATAAATAAGCATTAGGGTTTTTATGGGTAGTTTATCCTTAAGTTTTGCTAGCTGCCAACTTTTATAATTCATCTTGTTTACTAAATTTTGAACTAAACCTTTAAATTTTAAAGCCTTATCAATCGTAATCCCAAGGTATTTATACTCGTCAACCTCCTGGAGGTTGCTCCCATCCAGAGCCAGTACATTTTCAGGTTTCAGGTAGGTTTTTTCTCGATCCCACCTCAACCTCAGAACGGCCTGGCCAAAGAAAGTCTGAACTTTTGTCTTTTCCAAATTGAGCGAAATTTTATTAATTTTGCACCAGTAATTTAATGCGTCAAGGTCAGGTTGTAATTTTGCGTTTACTTCAGCTGTCGAATGTCCTATTGCATAAATTATGGTGTCGTCAGCGAACATTTGTATATTAGAGTGAGAAATAAATTTTGGTAAGTCATTAATATAGAGATTAAAGAGGAGTGGTCCGAGAGTGGTGCCTTGTGGTACTCCGCAGAGTACCGGTAGACTATTAGATTGACATTTATTCACAGTCACTGACTGGAATCTGTTCGTTAAATAATTTTTAAACCAGTCCAACTCCTTACCTCTAATCCCCGATTTTGCAAGCTTAGCTATTAATTTTTCGTGGTTGACCGTATCAAAGGCCTTTCTGAGGTTGAGGTAGGCCGAACGCACAACAAGTCCATCGTTAAGTGCTAAATAAATTGTATTCAAATAGTTTAACAGAGCATCCTGAGTTGAGTGATTCGATCGAAAGCCGAATTGCGAGTTATATAAAATACTGTTCTCCTCTAAGTAACATGAAACTTGTTTGTGAAATATTTTCTCCATTATCTTGGCAGGCAATAATATAGAGGAAATGGGCCTGTAATTACTTGGGTTAGAGGTACAACCGGCTTTGTACAGAGGAGTTACTGAAGCAGTTTTCCAACTGGAGGGAATAGTCCCACTTGCATAAGTCATATTTATTATCTTAATGAATTGAGGAGCTAGTATCTTTAGGGCAACTTTGAGTAACCATGCTGGGAGATCCTTAATGCCAGAGGATTTACTTGAAGGTATGCTGTCTATTATTTTTTTGCAGTCTATCACTGAGACAGGCTCATACATAAACTGAGAAGGAACATTTTCAATAGAACTAGACGCTTGATAATTTACATGCTCGTTACCGTCAGGAATTTGAATCTGATCGGCAAGTTTGTTGCCAATGGAGGCGAAAAAGCCATTGAATGCATCGGGGACTGCCTCTTTTGCTATCTCATTGTCACCCTGTGCTAGTATTATGTCTTGATACTGTGAGCGGTTTTTCCCATTAATCAGCGGAGATAATTTAGACCAAAGTTTTCTAGGATTGTTTTTGTTTTCTTCAATTTCATTTTTTATAAAGTTATTTTTTAAATTCCTAGACATATGGTTTACTCGTCTTCTAAGTTGTTTTGCTTTTTCTAAGAGCCCAGTGTTTTTGAGTTTCCGAGAAGCTCTAAACATCTGGTCTCGGGATTTCATCAAATCTAGAAGCTCAGCAGTTATCCATGGCTTTTTCGCCCTCACGTTTGTTTTCACAAAGCTAGGACACAAGTTATTTACTGTCGACATAATAACGTTATACATATTGTTCCAAGATAATTCTGGGTCCTTAGACTCCAACAAATTATCCCAGTTTTCTGACAGTAGGTCCCTCGCTAGGATTTCTTCACTATAACGCCTATAGGATCTGCATTTAAAGCTAATTTTAGGATAAGTTTCTTTTTCTTTTTTAATAATAGCATATATTGGCTTATGGTCACTTATGTTAGCATTTATTGTGCCATATTTGAGTATGAATTTTGAGTTTGAAAAAAACAAATCCAAGATTGTATTAGTTGTAGCAGTTATCCTCGTGTGGAGGGTTATAAATTGATTCAGTGTTGTTTACTATTGAAAGTAACTGAGATTTTGCACCCGACGAGGGACTGTAGTCTACGTTAAAATCACCGACCATTATCAAAACGTCCTTTGGGTCTATTTTGTTTAGAATGTTTATAATATTCTCCAAAGCAACAGACAGATTACCACTGGGGCTCCTGTATACATTAATTACTGATATAACTTTGTTCTCGTTTTGTCTAATTCTAATTGTTTGCAATTCTACATCGTCAGAACAATACTGCATTTCAGCACCAACTGGTATTAATTCCAAATGCTCTGATACATATGTGACTAAACCACCCCCAGTTTTTTTGTTGGTTAAACGGTCGTTTCTGACCAGGTTGTAACCCACTAGATTGATCATGCCATTGTGTGTTTTGTTGTCGAGCCAAGTTTCATTAATACATATTACTTGGGATCGAAATTGATCAAATAGTACTTCTACTTCATCGATCTTATTTAATAAACTTCTCACGTTTAGACTGACTATCTTAAAACCTTTTGTTTCTTTAAAAACTGTGCTATCACTTAGTGATAGTTCGACATTACCATCATTTCTATTTGCGGCTAATGGTGCCAACATAACCAAGACCGGGGTGACAGAGGCCCCAGTACCACCACATACAATTTACATTCACATTTATGTGAAGAAAGTTCAATTACTGAATTTATACATAATAATTTCGTCGAATATTGCATGTTACCAAATAAACTATAGAAGCTTCAGGGAAGCAACTATCTAGTAATTAATAAGTGAAAAAATGTTTATATATATATATATAACCACATATGCTTATTTTGACCAGTCGATAAAAGGTCGACCAAGTGAAACAGGTGAAACAAGTGAAACATGAGTCATGAGTCATGGCACATTGACTAATGTGTATGGACGGAGCTATATGCAAATATTCTGGTGCTTTCTTAGAACATCAAACAACACCTGGATTTATTTAAAAAAGGCTTTCTACTCACGTCCCTTTTTGTTCTTAATTAGAAATCATATAATATAGTACGCTGGTGCATGGCAACATCAAGACGTTGAATCATTTTGCCGATTTGTCTTGACCAGTGCTCCAGTCCGCGAGGGGAGAGATGACAACCGTCTATGTCTAGGCGACCATAGTAGTTTTGCTTCATTCCCCGGCAATTGTGATGCACAAAATCGGCGAGGTAGGGGGTGGGGTAGCCTCTAACTTCATTTCGGCGGCGAATAGCTAAGTTTACTTCGGTGACTGTTAGGTTCAACAGCGCCTGCTGTGGATTGTAGTATTGCTCGTTGTAGGTTGCAAGATTCATCCCTGATATTGGAGCAAAAATAATATTTGCTTGGCAGGGATATATGGCCATCTTTGTACGGTGTTCGACTACTTCCATGTCCGCTCTGTATGTTTCTACCGCCTTGTTGGATGTTGGGTGGGCTACTGTGACGAAGCCGTCCCTCTTCCTCGTAATAGTACATAGACCGGCGGTATAGATGATAGTACCAGGTCTGCCTGAGCTTATCCTGTCTTCCGCCAGGTAAGAGGCAAGCTTCAGCGAAGCCCCCGAATATGACAGTACCAAAAGGTGCTCGTAGTGCGAAGGTGACAGGTATGGCCTGAGAAATGGTTTGATGTTGCGAATACGGGAGTCGCCAATCAGGTAGATGGTAGCCATCTTAATGATAGAGAGAAAAAAAATAAATTTCAGAATTAAAGTATGTCAGTGTCAAAGTGCCCGCTGTTTATCATGTATCAGAGGCTTAATAATAGACATGTGCTTTACCCTAATTCCTATTTCAGTTCAAGCTTCAGCTCGGTTAGAATCATACCAAACTCATTTCCTGACACACGAGAAGGGTCAAAACGCTTGTCGCCGAGACGAAAACCGGTTCCCCATTTCTTGTCTTGTGTCATTTCGAAAAACTGTGTTTGCTTTGTGTTTTTGAGCTTTTGCCTTAATTCATGTAGCTGCTGAAATTTCAAATGCACAATACCTTTCAGAATTTCTCGTTCACGTGCACGCCAATTCACACCTAGAGTTATGCTTGCGGCCTTCTGTTTGATAACGTAGGGGTCATCTGTGTGACTCATTTCGCTCGCTAGTTTCGCATTTGCTGGGGTTGGGTTATCAAGAGCTTTAGCTACCTGGAAAGCCTGTTCGGCCGAGCTATAAATTACTCCCTTGTACCAAAAATCAGCATTATAAAAATTGGACAAATAGACATGGTCTCCTTGAAATCCTAGCGCGTTTTGGTTTGGATATATTTGTGTTTTCAAATCATAAGGCGTAGCTCCGCTTGGGAGAAGGTGAAGGTCATCATAGAAGTATTTTCGGTCATTGTGAAACAGATGATTAGCACGAATGACTGGCTTGTCCCCTGTCTTCAGGGCAGTCAGGGCTTTGCCGCACTGACGGATAAGGGCACTCCTTCTATTAGTTTCATCCGGGACGTCCTTTAGGATTTGGTCCCTCATACTTACTGTTGTAAGAGTTAATACGATGGGCCTTGCAAATTTCTGGTTAAGTTTTCCACGCCTGTAGGCATAATCAATATGGCTTGGGTCAAATTTGTCGACCGTCGGGGAGATTAGGTTGAAAAAGAAATCATCAAAATTTTTTCCTTTGTTTTCGGGTACACCTTGAATGATTAGGTTTTTATTCCTTAACTTGATGTCAAGAAGCTCATTTTTGCTGTTTGCTTCAAGCAGCTGGGCTTTTAATTTTGTGTTGGTCCTGGATGATTGAGCTAAGAGACCCTCGAATCCTGTTTGCTTCGTTCCAAACTCCCCGAGTTTTTTATTTGCTTCGGCCATGTTAGTGCGCAATGCTTCACTATCGTCCTGTTTCAATACCGTAGAGGCTGTGGTTTTTAAGTCATCTTTGATGAGCTGGATATGTTTATCCCAGGACTGTTTTTCTTTCCCAACTTCTTGGTTCAGAATAACAATATGAGCATCAAGTTGAGTTTTTATCAGGGAATTTAGGTTTTTTTCCTCAGTACGTTCATTTAGTTCACCCAAGCTTTGTTCTACTTCAGTTAGGCGCTGATCATACTTCTCTTGATTCGAGATCATATCTGCGGTGGCTGTATTTATTTTATCCTCAATTTTGGTAGTGTGGGCTGAAAGGGTTTCCTCATTGTGCCTCTTTAATTCCGCAAGAGAATCTTCATTGTGTTTTTTCAAATCCTTGACTAATCGGTCAAGGTAAGCTCTGAAGGAATCATTTGGGTCAGAAGGAGAGATAATATCTTCGGTTTCATCAACAGAGACATTCAAAGTCTTGGTCGGTGAGACTGGTAGAGGCATATTACAGGGATCGGCCGTCTCCGCCTTGTCACGAACAGACTCTAGCTGAGCCGCATACATTACTGCGTGCTGGCGATCAGCTGTTTCGTGACTTGACTGGTTTAATTGGTCGGCTGTCGGTGACGCCGTTTGTAAGGTTGATAAAGCAGGTTTACCATCAGATTGTAATGTACTTAATCTGTCAGATGAGCGTCTTTCTGAACTCATTTTGGTTGGCGATCTTAAATAAAATTTTAGGGTCGTGGGGTCAGTTTGATTAGGTATTATACGACTCAGGGCGCGTGGAAGTCGCTTATTGTTATTGTTGTTGTGGTTGCTATGCACAGTAGTTACCGCGCTTTTGTCACCCATTGGGCGATATATGGAGAAAAGATTGGTAACAGGAATAAGATCCCTGAATATAATGCTAATTAGAAACACGATCACAGATTTAGTCCTTGTAGTAGGTCACAGGCACATTAAGTATCCATATTACGAACGTATATAATGTCCAGTATTTGTTATGTGGCGGAAATAAGGGATCTGTCCTCCCTACTCCTAGCCTACGTGTGCACCATTCGACGCCATAATAATGGGTAATGGGTGGAAGGCTAGGGAGGGAGGGAGGATGGGAGGGAGGGAGGGAGGGAGCTGAAAGGCAAGGGAGGGCATGGGCAACCAACCATGACTGGGTTAGGGGCAGGTCTGGTTTGTCTTATTATGTAATAACCAGAGGGGGCAGGGTGGAGTGATGTATGGCGGATGTGAGAAATGGGTGGAGTAGATAAGCCTTCTGCAAACATGCAAACTGATCAGACAGATGATTTCACACTGATTGTTACCTCACACATCCCACAATCAGCTAACACATTTATGTGAGATTTAAACGATAAAAAGATGATTGACAGAATGGTACTCAATCCACTAACCTTCTCAGCTCCTGAGAAAGTAAAAAAGAGGAGAGAGAAGTGAGAAAAGAAAGAGAAAGAGAGAGGAGAGAGAGGGAAAAAGAGCATGAATCTACCGGGAAGGTGCAACTGTACAGCATGATAGTAGTTGGTGAGCTCAAAACTAAATAAAATAATTGCATATGTTGCTAATATAATGGCATGAAACGTATCACGAATGTGAAACTGTCAATAAAATTTGTTTAAAAAAAATAAGCTAAGGAAGTATTTTTTCTTGTGGGGACTTTTCCCTCCCTACATTTATTCCTACATGGCATTCCCGGCTCGTAGGAATATTTTTTTTTTAAACAATTTTATTAGGAAGATTTCCACAATGTGGTAGGTCTATATTCCTTGCTGTACAGGTGTGGGTCAGCAACGTAGAAGGTAAATAGGATGCATAGGGTTCACTCATTTCTTGGGTTTAAAGACTAATATAACACACTTACAATAAAGTGACAATGTTGGTCAAATAAACAAACACTTTTTCTTGTACCTTTAGATCTGATGTAGATTATCTGGAATGGATTAGAATCTAGATCCACAGGCATGACCTAGAAACTGACCCATTTAGCTGTGGGAATTTCCTACATTGATACTTGTAGTTGTTCCCTATTTAGGAAGTTCCCTCAGAAGTTTTCCTTCTGAAGTAATATCCCTCATTCTTTCCTCTGAGTTAAACATGAAAAGAGTGGAAAACTAAGGAACACCTTTTAGTAAAACTTGTACCCCCTTTGTAGCAACGCCCCCCAGATTACCATCAACAAGTCATACAATGAATGTTGATTATGAAGTCACTCAAGCATGCCGTGGTGCAGGCTTATGATAACCTTCAAAACGCAATGATTTATTCAATGCAATGTCTTGAGATTTGGTATACATCTATGACTAAAAGCAATAAACCCTCCAAAAATGGAACATTGCCACAAAGAGATCTTGTGAATAAATCACTTTGAAAAAACATGAAAAAATGTGCGGGCACAGAATCGGGTGATTTATATTGATTCAAATGCCTTGATGCGGCAAATGGAAATAATTTATTACGGAAGAACTAACTGTCCGAGTATTTATTTTCCTGTAACACATCTGGGTCAGATTTTCAGAAAGTGTACAATTGGCAGCTGCATATATTTAATAAAGTTTAGTAAATTAGGCTGCAATTTGGTCAATACTAGCTAAATTCGAGTACAAGTGGCTTTGCATTGTTTCTAGCAATCTGTTTGGTTATGTTGAACTGTATTTTGAACATTATTTTGGTCTGAAATTCGGGTTACTTGAGAAGATTGGCGAAGTTGAATTGTACATTTTCTGAAAAATTAATCTGACCCCTCTATCAGAGTTCATGTGTGAAGCATGTGTTCCAGAGGTCAGCCATCTGCTCAGGAGTGACTCCATGAGCCGTGTACAGACCAGTGATGTGTGTACAATTGACAATAGACCATGACGACTCAACCATGAAGCCAGCCACCCTATTGACTTTATACCCAAGTTTACTCCCACAGATGCCAATGTAGATATCTTCTAAATGAAAAAAAGGAATATTTGGTGAATATATTACAATGTCAAAGACAAGTTGTTGAGATATGAGGTAGCCAGTGCTGGAACAAAACCCGGGATAATGGTTTTGTGGGTGCTCAGCTTTGGAAACAGAATACAGCTTGCTAGAATTTCTAAATGGTCTGCCATTTGTCCAGCACTTTCCCGTTATGACACCATTCAGGAACTCACTTCTAGTCTCATCTTCCATCAATTTGAGGATATTCCTTGTATTTACAAAAACATCATCGTCAGTTTTCAGTAAAAATCTAAAATTAGGACAGTAGCTCGAAGCCCAGTTAAAACCCATGAGTGTTTTCAGCGTAAGATTTCTATAGGCTTCACGAAAGTCTTGCACGATCAGGTCGCCATGTTGTTTGTTCTCTTTGATTAGTTCCTTCAATATTTCCTCCGACTCGTACCCCAAGAGAAAGCCATACCTGACCTTGGGGCTGGTGTTGTTCATTGTGTGTCGGGCCCAGGTTTCACGAATTGCCTTCCTCTGGGCTTCATGGCTGTGCATGGTTGTAATCAATATCAGAAGATCCAGCATTTCTTCCTCCTCAGACTCAGAGTGGCTGGAACAAACGCCTTTAGGATTGATGAGGAATTTGAATGGTAGTTCCATGCACCCACGGCAGGTGAAATCCCACAGATTTACATCTCCTGAATGACCTTGAGCGTTCAGGGTAAAATTCTCCCCAGATTTCCTTAGTGAGTTCATACCTGTGGTGTAATGTAGTCAGTAATGTAATATAGTGTTGTAATGAGTCATAAGTAACAAAATATAGATTTTGAGATACCATTGTATTTGAAAAGAGTAGATCAAGTCGATTCTAATGATGGTAAACATTAAAGACATTAAATAAGTATTTCCATATTTATTTTAAGTTTGATATTTTAATACTTTTGGGTGAACACTAGCAATATAGGTATACTCCATAGGATGATCTTAGAAATGCAAGGATATATTCAACACAACATATATTTGCTATGAATTTATAGGTTGTGTCTATCTTATTATCTTATATTATCTTAATTATTATATTATCTTAAAGTAGAGGGACCTGTCGGAAGAACTGTCTCTGACAGAGACATGAGACCTATTCTCCATGTAGGCATTAAGTATGTGATATGAAAAATACAAGTTTATATATAGCTATATCTAGTAGATGCTCCTTTGAATGTATAGAAGTGATAACGCCTGGGTGGAGGCTTTTTAATTTTTAATTTATTTATTTTTCATATTTCATTCTTATTTTTCATTATTTTTGAATGTCTTCAGCTGAATCAATATATTTAAAACAAACAAACCTGTTAGTCTGGACTCTATACCAATATTCTCCTCACAGTTGTGACTGCATGTTAACCGTTTGTCTTGATGAAAGTCTAAGTAAAAGGTAATTTTTAAGAATGTGTATATGGTAGCTATCATCAGAAGAGCTACAATTCCGCATTTACATGATCGAAGTACCCGCATCATGTAGATTTGTTGTTGAACTGGTTCTGGTGAGGAGTGGTGAGGTCCTCTCCACATGGTTCACTGACTGGCTGTTGTTGAACTGGTGATGTAAAGGTGGTGAGGAGTGGTGAGGTCCTCTCTACATGGTACACTGACTGGCTGTTGATGAACTGGTGATGTAAAGGTGGTGAGGGGTGGTGAGGTCCTCTCTACATGGTTCACTGACTGGCTGTTGTTGAACTGGTGATGTAAAGGTGGTGAGGGGTGGTGAGGTCCTCTCCACATGGTTCACTGACTGGCTGTTGATGAACTGGTGATGTAAAGGTGGAGAGGAGTGGTGAGGTCCTCTCCACATGGTTCACTGACTGGCTGTTGTTGAACTGGTGATGTAAAGGTGGTGAGGGGTGGCGAGGTCCTCTCTACATGGTTCACTGACTGGCTGTTGATGAACTGGTGATGTAAAGGTGGTGAGGAGTGGCGAGGTTCTCTCTACATGGTACACTGACTGGCTGTTGTTGAACTGGTGATGTAAAGGTGGTGAGGAGTGGTGAGGTCCTCTCTACATGGTTCACTGACTGGCTGTTGATGAACTGGTGATGTAAAGGTGGTGAGGGGTGGTGAGGTCCTCTCTACATGGTTCACTGACTGGCTGTTGTTGAACTGGTGATGTAAAGGTGGTGAGGGGTGGTGAGGTCCTCTCTACATGGTTCACTGACTGGCTGTTGTTGAACTGGTGATGTAAAGGTGGTGAGGGGTGGTGAGGTCCTCTCTACATGGTACACTGACTGGCTGTTGTTGAACTGGTGATGTAAAGGTGGTGAGGGGTGGCGAGGTCCTCTCTACATGGTACACTGACTGGCTGTTGATGAACTGGTGATGTAAAGGTGGTGAGGAGTGGTGAGGTCCTCTCTACATGGTTCACTGACTGGCTGTTGTTGAACTGGTGATGTAAAGGTGGTGAGGGGGGCAAGGTTCTCTCTACATGGTACACTGACTGGCTGTTGTTGAACTGGTGATGTAAAGGTGGTGAGGAGTGGTGAGGTCCTCTCTACATGGTTCACTGACTGGCTGTTGTTGAACTGGTGATGTAAAGGTGGTGAGGAGTGGTGAGGTCCTCTCCACATGGTTCACTGACTGGCTGTTGTTGAACTGGTGATGTAAAGGTGGAGAGGAGTGGTGAGGTCCTCTCTACATGGTTCACTGACTGGCTGTTGATGAACTGGTGATGTAAAGGTGGTGAGGGGTGGCGAGGTCCTCTCTACATGGTACACTGACTGGCTGTTGATGAACTGGTGATGTAAAGGTGGAGAGGAGTGGTGAGGTCCTCTCTACATGGTTCACTGACTGGCTGTTGTTGAACTGGTGATGTAAAGGTGGTGAGGGGTGGCGAGGTCCTCTCCACATGGTTCACTGACTGGCTGTTGATGAACTGGTGATGTAAAGGTGGTGAGGGGTGGTGAGGTCCTCTCTACATGGTTCACTGACTGGCTGTTGTTGAACTGGTGATGTAAAGGTGGTGAGGGGTGGTGAGGTCCTCTCTACATGGTTCACTGACTGGCTGTTGATGAACTGGTGATGTAAAGGTGGTGAGGAGTGGTGAGGTCCTCTCTACATGGTTCACTGACTGGCTGTTGATGAACTGGTGATGTAAAGGTGGTGAGGGGTGGTGAGGTCCTCTCTACATGGTACACTGACTGGCTGTTGGTGAACTGGTGATGTAAAGGTGGTGAGGAGTGGTGAGGTCCTCTCTACATGGTTCACTGACTGGCTGTTGATGAACTGGTGATGTAAAGGTGGTGAGGGGTGGTGAGGTCCTCTCTACATGGTTCACTGACTGGCTGTTGATGAACTGGTGATGTAAAGGTGGTGAGGGGTGGTGAGGTCCTCTCTACATGGTTCACTGACTGGCTGTTGATGAACTGGTGATGTAGGTGGTGAGGAGTGGCAAGGTCCTCTCTACATGGTTCACTGACTGGCTGTTGATGAACTGGTGATGTAAAGGTGGTGAGGGGGGCGAGGTCCTCTCTACATGGTTCACTGACTGGCTGTTGTTGAACTGGTGATGTAAAGGTGGTGAGGGATGGTGAGGTCCTCTCTACATGGTACACTGACTGGCTGTTGATGAACTGGTGATGTAAAGGTGGTGAGGAGTGGTGAGGTCCTCTCCACATGGTTCACTGACTGGCTGTTGTTGAACTGGTGATGTAAAGGTGGTGAGGGATGGTGAGGTCCTCTCTACATGGTACACTGACTGGCTGTTGTTGAACTGGTGATGTAAAGGTGGTGAGGAGTGGCGAGGTCCTCTCCACATGGTTCAGTGACTGGCTGTTGATGAACTGGTGATGTAAAGGTGGAGAGGGGTGCTGAGGTTCTCTCTACATGGTTTACTGACTGGCTGTTGATGAACTGGTGATGTAAAGGTGGAGAGGGGGGCAAGGTCCTCTCTACATGGTTCACTGACTGGCTGTTGTTGAACTGGTGATGTAAAGGTGGAGAGGAGTGGTGAGGTCCTCTCTACATGGTTCACTGACTGGCTGTTGTTGAACTGGTGATGTAAAGGTGGTGAGGAGTGGTGAGGTCCTCTCTACATGGTTCACTGACTGGCTGTTGATGAACTGGTGATGTAAAGGTGGTGAGGGGTGGTGAGGTCCTCTCTACATGGTACACTGACTGGCTGTTGTTGAACTGGTGATGTAAAGGTGGTGAGGGGTGGTGAGGTCCTCTCTACATGGTACACTGACTGGCTGTTGTTGAACTGGTGATGTAAAGGTGGTGAGGAGTGGCGAGGTCCTCTCTACATGGTTCACTGACTGGCTGTTGTTGAACTGGTGATGTAAAGGTGGAGAGGAGTGGTGAGGTCCTCTCTACATGGTTCACTGACTGGCTGTTGATGAACTGGTGATGTAAAGGTGGTGAGGAGTGGCGAGGTCCTCTCTACATGGTTCACTGACTGGCTGTTGTTGAACTGGTGATGTAAAGGTGGTGAGGGGTGGTGAGGTCCTCTCTACATGGTTCACTGACTGGCTGTTGTTGAACTGGTGATGTAAAGGTGGAGAGGAGTGGTGAGGTCCTCTCTACATGGTTCACTGACTGGCTGTTGTTGAACTGGGGATGTAAAGGTGGTGAGGGGTGGTGAGGTCCTCTCTACATGGTTCACTGACTGGCTGTTGTTGAACTGGTGATGTAAAGGTGGTGAGGAGTGGTGAGGTCCTCTCTACATGGTTCACTGACTGGCTGTTGTTGAACTGGTGATGTAAAGGTGGTGAGGAGTGGTGAGGTCCTCTCTACATGGTACACTGACTGGCTGTTGATGAACTGGTGATGTAAAGGTAGTGAGGAGTGGTGAGGTTCTCTCCACATGGTTCACTGACTGGCTGTTGTTGAACTGGTGATGTAAAGGTGGTGAGGAGTGGTGAGGTCCTCTCTACATGGTTCACTGACTGGCTGTTGATGAACTGGTGATGTAAAGGTGGTGAGGAGTGGCGAGGTTCTCTCTACATGGTTCACTGACTGGCTGTTGTTGAACTGGTGATGTAAAGGTGGTGAGGGATGGCGAGGTCCTCTCTACATGGTACACTGACTGGCTGTTGTTGAACTGGTGATGTAAAGGTGGTGAGGGGGGCAAGGTCCTCTCTACATGGTTCACTGACTGGCTGTTGTTGAACTGGGGATGTAAAGGTGGTCAGGGGTGGTGAGGTCCTCTCTGCATGGTTCACTGACTGGCTGTTGATGAACTGGTGATGTAAAGGTGGAGAGGAGTGGTGAGGTCCTCTCTACATGGTTCACTGACTGGCTGTTGTTGAACTGGTGATGTAAAGGTGGTGAGGGGGGCAAGGTCCTCTCTACATGGTTCACTGGCTGGCTGTTGATGAACTGGTGATGTAAAGGTGGTCAGGGGTGGCGAGGTTCTCTCCACATGGTACACTGACTGGCTGTTGTTGAACTGGTGATGTAAAGGTGGTGAGGAGTGGTGAGGTCCTCTCTACATGGTTCACTGACTGGCTGTTGTTGAACTGGTGATGTAAAGGTGGTGAGGGGGGCAAGGTCCTCTCTACATGGTTCACTGGCTGGCTGTTGATGAACTGGTGATGTAAAGGTGGTCAGGGGTGGCGAGGTTCTCTCCACATGGTACACTGACTGGCTGTTGTTGAACTGGTGATGTAAAGGTGGTGAGGAGTGGTGAGGTCCTCTCTACATGGTTCACTGACTGGCTGTTGATGAACTGGTGATGTAAAGGTGGTCAGGGGTGGCGAGGTTCTCTCCACATGGTACACTGACTGGCTGTTGTTGAACTGGTGATGTAAAGGTGGTGAGGAGTGGTGAGGTCCTCTCTACATGGTTCACTGACTGGCTGTTGTTGAACTGGTGATGTAAAGGTGGTGAGGAGTGGTGAGGTTCTCTCTACATGGTACACTGACTGGCTGTTGATGAACTGGTGATGTAAAGGTGGTGAGGAGTGGTGAGGTCCTCTCCACATGGTTCACTGACTGGCTGTTGTTGAACTGGTGATGTAAAGGTGGTGAGGGGTGGTGAGGTCCTCTCCACATGGTTCACTGACTGGCTGTTGATGAACTGGTGATGTAAAGGTGGAGAGGGGTGAGGTCCTCTCTACATGGTTCACTGACTGGCTGTTGTTGAACTGGTGATGTAAAGGTGGTGAGGGGGGCAAGGTTCTCTCTACATGGTACACTGACTGGCTGTTGTTGAACTGGTGATGTAAAGGTGGTGAGGGGTGGTGAGGTCCTCTCTGCATGGTTCACTGACTGGCTGTTGTTGAACTGGTGATGTAAAGGTGGTGAGGGGTGGTGAGGTCCTCTCTACATGGTTCACTGACTGGCTGTTGATGAACTGGTGATGTAAAGGTGGAGAGGAGTGGTGAGGTCCTCTCTACATGGTTCACTGACTGGCTGTTGGTGAACTGGTGATGTAAAGGTGGTGAGGGGTGGTGAGGTCCTCTCTACATGGTTCACTGACTGGCTGTTGGTGAACTGGTGATGTAAAGGTGGTGAGGGATGGCGAGGTCCTCTCTGCATGGTTCACTGACTGGCTGTTGTTGAACTGGTGATGTAAAGGTGGTGAGGGGGGGTGAGGTTCTCTCTACATGGTACACTGACTGGCTGTTGTTGAACTGGTGATGTAAAGGTGGTGAGGGGTGGCGAGGTCCTCTCTACATGGTTCACTGACTGGCTGTTGTTGAACTGGTGATGTAAAGGTGGTGAGGGGTGGTGAGGTCCTCTCTACATGGTTCACTGACTGGCTGTTGTTGAACTGGTGATGTAAAGGTGGTGAGGGATGGTGAGGTCCTCTCCACATGGTACACTGACTGGCTGTTGTTGAACTGGTGATGTAAAGGTGGTGAGGGATGGTGAGGTCCTCTCTACATGGTTCACTGACTGGCTGTTGTTGAACTGGTGATGTAAAGGTGGTGAGGGATGGTGAGGTCCTCTCTACATGGTACACTGACTGGCTGTTGTTGAACTGGTGATGTAAAGGTGGTGAGGGGTGGTGAGGTCCTCTCTACATGGTTCACTGACTGGCTGTTGTTGAACTGGTGATGTAAAGGTGGAGAGGGGTGGTGAGGTTCTCTCTACATGGTTCACTGACTGGCTGTTGTTGAACTGGTGATGTAAAGGTGGTGAGGGGTGGTGAGGTCCTCTCTACATGGTTCACTGACTGGCTGTTGTTGAACTGGTGATGTAAAGGTGGTGAGGAGTGGCGAGGTCCTCTCTACATGGTTCACTGACTGGCTGTTGTTGAACTGGGGATGTAAAGGTGGAGAGGGGGGCAAGGTTCTCTCTACATGGTTCACTGACTGGCTGTTGATGAACTGGTGATGTAAAGGTGGTGAGGGGTGGTGAGGTCCTCTCTACATGGTACACTGACTGGCTGTTGTTGAACTGGTGATGTAAAGGTGGTGAGGGGTGGTGAGGTCCTCTCTACATGGTACACTGACTGGCTGTTGTTGAACTGGTGATGTAAAGGTGGTGAGGGGTGGTGAGGTCCTCTCTACATGGTTCACTGACTGGCTGTTGTTGAACTGGTGATGTAAAGGTGGTGAGGGGTGGTGAGGTCCTCTCTACATGGTTCACTGACTGGCTGTTGTTGAACTGGTGATGTAAAGGTGGTGAGGGGGGCAAGGTTCTCTCTACATGGTACACTGACTGGCTGTTGTTGAACTGGTGATGTAAAGGTGGTGAGGGATGGTGAGGTCCTCTCTACATGGTACACTGACTGGCTGTTGTTGAACTGGTGATGTAAAGGTGGTGAGGGGTGGTGAGGTCCTCTCTACATGGTTCACTGACTGGCTGTTGTTGAACTGGTGATGTAAAGGTGGTGAGGGGGGCAAGGTTCTCTCTACATGGTACACTGACTGGCTGTTGTTGAACTGGTGATGTAAAGGTGGTGAGGGGTGGTGAGGTCCTCTCTACATGGTTCACTGACTGGCTGTTGATGAACTGGTGATGTAAAGGTGGTGAGGAGTGGTGAGGTCCTCTCTACATGGTTCACTGACTGGCTGTTGTTGAACTGGTGATGTAAAGGTGGTCAGGGGTGGTGAGGTCCTCTCTACATGGTTCACTGACTGGCTGTTGATGAACTGGTGATGTAAAGGTGGTGAGGAGTGGTGAGGTCCTCTCTACATGGTTCACTGACTGGCTGTTGTTGAACTGGTGATGTAAAGGTGGTGAGGGGTGGTGAGGTCCTCTCCACATGGTTTACTGACTGGCTGTTGTTGAACTGGTGATGTAAAGGTGGTGAGGGATGGTGAGGTCCTCTCTACATGGTACACTGACTGGCTGTTGATGAACTGGTGATGTAAAGGTGGTGAGGGATGGTGAGGTCCTCTCTGCATGGTTCACTGACTGGCTGTTGTTGAACTGGTTCTGGTGAGGAGTGGCGAGGTTCTCTCTACATGGTACACTGACTGGCTGTTGATGAACTGGTGATGTAAAGGTGGTGAGGAGTGGTGAGGTTCTCTCTACATGGTTCACTGACTGGCTGTTGTTGAACTGGTGATGTAAAGGTGGAGAGGAGTGGTGAGGTCCTCTCTACATGGTACACTGACTGGCTGTTGGTGAACTGGTGATGTAAAGGTGGTGAGGGATGGCGAGGTCCTCTCTACATGGTTCACTGACTGGCTGTTGTTGAACTGGTGATGTAAAGGTGGTGAGGAGTGGTGAGGTCCTCTCTACATGGTTCACTGACTGGCTGTTGTTGAACTGGTGATGTAAAGGTGGTGAGGAGTGGCGAGGTCCTCTCTACATGGTTCACTGACTGGCTGTTGTTGAACTGGTTCTGGAGAGGAGTGGTGAGGTTCTCTCTACATGGTTCACTGACTGGCTGTTGATGAACTGGTGATGTAAAGGTGGTGAGGAGTGGTGAGGTCCTCTCTACATGGTTCACTGACAGGCTGTTGATGAACTGGTGATGTAAAGGTGGTGAGGGGTGGTGAGGTCCTCTCTACATGGTTCACTGACTGGCTGTTGTTGAACTGGTGATGTAAAGGTGGTGAGGAGTGGTGAGGTCCTCTCTACATGGTTCACTGACTGGCTGTTGTTGAACTGGTGATGTAAAGGTGGTGAGGGGTGGTGAGGTCCTCTCTACATGGTTCACTGACTGGCTGTTGTTGAACTGGTGATGTAAAGGTGGTGAGGGGTGGTGAGGTCCTCTCTACATGGTTCACTGACTGGCTGTTGTTGAACTGGTGATGTAAAGGTGGAGAGGAGTGGTGAGGTCCTCTCCACATGGTTCACTGACTGGCTGTTGTTGAACTGGTGATGTAAAGGTGGAGAGGAGTGGTGAGGTCCTCTCTACATGGTACACTGACTGGCTGTTGTTGAACTGGTGATGTAAAGGTGGTGAGGGGTGGTGAGGTCCTCTCTACATGGTTCACTGACTGGCTGTTGTTGAACTGGTGATGTAAAGGTGGAGAGGAGTGGTGAGGTCCTCTCTACATGGTTCACTGACTGGCTGTTGTTGAACTGGTGATGTAAAGGTGGAGAGGGGGGCAAGGTTCTCTCCACATGGTTCACTGACTGGCTGTTGTTGAACTGGTGATGTAAAGGTGGTGAGGGGTGGTGAGGTCCTCTCCACATGGTTCACTGACTGGCTGTTGATGAACTGGTGATGTAAAGGTGGAGAGGAGTGGTGAGGTCCTCTCCACATGGTTCACTGACTGGCTGTTGTTGAACTGGTGATGTAAAGGTGGTGAGGGGTGGCGAGGTCCTCTCTACATGGTTCACTGACTGGCTGTTGATGAACTGGTGATGTAAAGGTGGTGAGGAGTGGCGAGGTTCTCTCTACATGGTACACTGACTGGCTGTTGTTGAACTGGTGATGTAAAGGTGGTGAGGAGTGGTGAGGTCCTCTCTACATGGTTCACTGACTGGCTGTTGATGAACTGGTGATGTAAAGGTGGTGAGGGGTGGTGAGGTCCTCTCTACATGGTTCACTGACTGGCTGTTGTTGAACTGGTGATGTAAAGGTGGTGAGGGGTGGTGAGGTCCTCTCTACATGGTTCACTGACTGGCTGTTGTTGAACTGGTGATGTAAAGGTGGTGAGGGGTGGTGAGGTCCTCTCTACATGGTACACTGACTGGCTGTTGTTGAACTGGTGATGTAAAGGTGGTGAGGGGTGGCGAGGTCCTCTCTACATGGTACACTGACTGGCTGTTGATGAACTGGTGATGTAAAGGTGGTGAGGAGTGGTGAGGTCCTCTCTACATGGTTCACTGACTGGCTGTTGTTGAACTGGTGATGTAAAGGTGGTGAGGGGGGCAAGGTTCTCTCTACATGGTACACTGACTGGCTGTTGTTGAACTGGTGATGTAAAGGTGGTGAGGAGTGGTGAGGTCCTCTCTACATGGTTCACTGACTGGCTGTTGTTGAACTGGTGATGTAAAGGTGGTGAGGAGTGGTGAGGTCCTCTCCACATGGTTCACTGACTGGCTGTTGTTGAACTGGTGATGTAAAGGTGGAGAGGAGTGGTGAGGTCCTCTCTACATGGTTCACTGACTGGCTGTTGATGAACTGGTGATGTAAAGGTGGTGAGGGGTGGCGAGGTCCTCTCTACATGGTACACTGACTGGCTGTTGATGAACTGGTGATGTAAAGGTGGAGAGGAGTGGTGAGGTCCTCTCTACATGGTTCACTGACTGGCTGTTGTTGAACTGGTGATGTAAAGGTGGTGAGGGGTGGCGAGGTCCTCTCCACATGGTTCACTGACTGGCTGTTGATGAACTGGTGATGTAAAGGTGGTGAGGGGTGGTGAGGTCCTCTCTACATGGTTCACTGACTGGCTGTTGTTGAACTGGTGATGTAAAGGTGGTGAGGGGTGGTGAGGTCCTCTCTACATGGTTCACTGACTGGCTGTTGATGAACTGGTGATGTAAAGGTGGTGAGGAGTGGTGAGGTCCTCTCTACATGGTTCACTGACTGGCTGTTGATGAACTGGTGATGTAAAGGTGGTGAGGGGTGGTGAGGTCCTCTCTACATGGTACACTGACTGGCTGTTGGTGAACTGGTGATGTAAAGGTGGTGAGGAGTGGTGAGGTCCTCTCTACATGGTTCACTGACTGGCTGTTGATGAACTGGTGATGTAAAGGTGGTGAGGGGTGGTGAGGTCCTCTCTACATGGTTCACTGACTGGCTGTTGATGAACTGGTGATGTAAAGGTGGTGAGGGGTGGTGAGGTCCTCTCTACATGGTTCACTGACTGGCTGTTGATGAACTGGTGATGTAGGTGGTGAGGAGTGGCAAGGTCCTCTCTACATGGTTCACTGACTGGCTGTTGATGAACTGGTGATGTAAAGGTGGTGAGGGGGGCGAGGTCCTCTCTACATGGTTCACTGACTGGCTGTTGTTGAACTGGTGATGTAAAGGTGGTGAGGGATGGTGAGGTCCTCTCTACATGGTACACTGACTGGCTGTTGATGAACTGGTGATGTAAAGGTGGTGAGGAGTGGTGAGGTCCTCTCCACATGGTTCACTGACTGGCTGTTGTTGAACTGGTGATGTAAAGGTGGTGAGGGATGGTGAGGTCCTCTCTACATGGTACACTGACTGGCTGTTGTTGAACTGGTGATGTAAAGGTGGTGAGGAGTGGCGAGGTCCTCTCCACATGGTTCAGTGACTGGCTGTTGATGAACTGGTGATGTAAAGGTGGAGAGGGGTGCTGAGGTTCTCTCTACATGGTTTACTGACTGGCTGTTGATGAACTGGTGATGTAAAGGTGGAGAGGGGGGCAAGGTCCTCTCTACATGGTTCACTGACTGGCTGTTGTTGAACTGGTGATGTAAAGGTGGAGAGGAGTGGTGAGGTCCTCTCTACATGGTTCACTGACTGGCTGTTGTTGAACTGGTGATGTAAAGGTGGTGAGGAGTGGTGAGGTCCTCTCTACATGGTTCACTGACTGGCTGTTGATGAACTGGTGATGTAAAGGTGGTGAGGGGTGGTGAGGTCCTCTCTACATGGTACACTGACTGGCTGTTGTTGAACTGGTGATGTAAAGGTGGTGAGGGGTGGTGAGGTCCTCTCTACATGGTACACTGACTGGCTGTTGTTGAACTGGTGATGTAAAGGTGGTGAGGAGTGGCGAGGTCCTCTCTACATGGTTCACTGACTGGCTGTTGTTGAACTGGTGATGTAAAGGTGGAGAGGAGTGGTGAGGTCCTCTCTACATGGTTCACTGACTGGCTGTTGATGAACTGGTGATGTAAAGGTGGTGAGGAGTGGCGAGGTCCTCTCTACATGGTTCACTGACTGGCTGTTGTTGAACTGGTGATGTAAAGGTGGTGAGGGGTGGTGAGGTCCTCTCTACATGGTTCACTGACTGGCTGTTGTTGAACTGGTGATGTAAAGGTGGAGAGGAGTGGTGAGGTCCTCTCTACATGGTTCACTGACTGGCTGTTGTTGAACTGGGGATGTAAAGGTGGAGAGGAGTGGTGAGGTTCTCTCTACATGGTTCACTGACTGGCTGTTGTTGAACTGGTGATGTAAAGGTGGTGAGGAGTGGTGAGGTTCTCTCCACATGGTTCACTGACTGGCTGTTGTTGAACTGGTGATGTAAAGGTGGTGAGGAGTGGTGAGGTCCTCTCTACATGGTTCACTGACTGGCTGTTGATGAACTGGTGATGTAAAGGTGGTGAGGAGTGGCGAGGTTCTCTCTACATGGTTCACTGACTGGCTGTTGTTGAACTGGTGATGTAAAGGTGGTGAGGGATGGCGAGGTCCTCTCTACATGGTACACTGACTGGCTGTTGTTGAACTGGTGATGTAAAGGTGGTGAGGGGGGCAAGGTCCTCTCTACATGGTTCACTGACTGGCTGTTGTTGAACTGGGGATGTAAAGGTGGTCAGGGGTGGTGAGGTCCTCTCTGCATGGTTCACTGACTGGCTGTTGATGAACTGGTGATGTAAAGGTGGAGAGGAGTGGTGAGGTCCTCTCTACATGGTTCACTGACTGGCTGTTGTTGAACTGGTGATGTAAAGGTGGTGAGGGGGGCAAGGTCCTCTCTACATGGTTCACTGGCTGGCTGTTGATGAACTGGTGATGTAAAGGTGGTCAGGGGTGGCGAGGTTCTCTCCACATGGTACACTGACTGGCTGTTGTTGAACTGGTGATGTAAAGGTGGTGAGGAGTGGTGAGGTCCTCTCTACATGGTTCACTGACTGGCTGTTGATGAACTGGTGATGTAAAGGTGGTGAGGAGTGGTGAGGTCCTCTCCACATGGTTCACTGACTGGCTGTTGTTGAACTGGTGATGTAAAGGTGGTGAGGGGTGGTGAGGTCCTCTCCACATGGTTCACTGACTGGCTGTTGATGAACTGGTGATGTAAAGGTGGAGAGGGGTGAGGTCCTCTCTACATGGTTCACTGACTGGCTGTTGTTGAACTGGTGATGTAAAGGTGGTGAGGGGGGCAAGGTTCTCTCTACATGGTACACTGACTGGCTGTTGTTGAACTGGTGATGTAAAGGTGGTGAGGGGTGGTGAGGTCCTCTCTGCATGGTTCACTGACTGGCTGTTGTTGAACTGGTGATGTAAAGGTGGTGAGGGGTGGTGAGGTCCTCTCTACATGGTTCACTGACTGGCTGTTGATGAACTGGTGATGTAAAGGTGGAGAGGAGTGGTGAGGTCCTCTCTACATGGTTCACTGACTGGCTGTTGGTGAACTGGTGATGTAAAGGTGGTGAGGGGTGGTGAGGTCCTCTCTACATGGTTCACTGACTGGCTGTTGGTGAACTGGTGATGTAAAGGTGGTGAGGGATGGCGAGGTCCTCTCTGCATGGTTCACTGACTGGCTGTTGTTGAACTGGTGATGTAAAGGTGGTGAGGGGGGGTGAGGTTCTCTCTACATGGTACACTGACTGGCTGTTGTTGAACTGGTGATGTAAAGGTGGTGAGGGGTGGCGAGGTCCTCTCTACATGGTTCACTGACTGGCTGTTGTTGAACTGGTGATGTAAAGGTGGTGAGGGGTGGTGAGGTCCTCTCTACATGGTTCACTGACTGGCTGTTGTTGAACTGGTGATGTAAAGGTGGTGAGGGATGGTGAGGTCCTCTCCACATGGTACACTGACTGGCTGTTGTTGAACTGGTGATGTAAAGGTGGTGAGGGATGGTGAGGTCCTCTCTACATGGTTCACTGACTGGCTGTTGTTGAACTGGTGATGTAAAGGTGGTGAGGGATGGTGAGGTCCTCTCTACATGGTACACTGACTGGCTGTTGTTGAACTGGTGATGTAAAGGTGGTGAGGGGTGGTGAGGTCCTCTCTACATGGTTCACTGACTGGCTGTTGTTGAACTGGTGATGTAAAGGTGGAGAGGGGTGGTGAGGTTCTCTCTACATGGTTCACTGACTGGCTGTTGTTGAACTGGTGATGTAAAGGTGGTGAGGGGTGGTGAGGTCCTCTCTACATGGTTCACTGACTGGCTGTTGTTGAACTGGTGATGTAAAGGTGGTGAGGAGTGGCGAGGTCCTCTCTACATGGTTCACTGACTGGCTGTTGTTGAACTGGGGATGTAAAGGTGGAGAGGGGGGCAAGGTTCTCTCTACATGGTTCACTGACTGGCTGTTGATGAACTGGTGATGTAAAGGTGGTGAGGGGTGGTGAGGTCCTCTCTACATGGTACACTGACTGGCTGTTGTTGAACTGGTGATGTAAAGGTGGTGAGGGGTGGTGAGGTCCTCTCTACATGGTACACTGACTGGCTGTTGTTGAACTGGTGATGTAAAGGTGGTGAGGGGTGGTGAGGTCCTCTCTACATGGTTCACTGACTGGCTGTTGTTGAACTGGTGATGTAAAGGTGGTGAGGGGTGGTGAGGTCCTCTCTACATGGTTCACTGACTGGCTGTTGTTGAACTGGTGATGTAAAGGTGGTGAGGGGGGCAAGGTTCTCTCTACATGGTACACTGACTGGCTGTTGTTGAACTGGTGATGTAAAGGTGGTGAGGGATGGTGAGGTCCTCTCTACATGGTACACTGACTGGCTGTTGTTGAACTGGTGATGTAAAGGTGGTGAGGGGTGGTGAGGTCCTCTCTACATGGTTCACTGACTGGCTGTTGTTGAACTGGTGATGTAAAGGTGGTGAGGGGGGCAAGGTTCTCTCTACATGGTACACTGACTGGCTGTTGTTGAACTGGTGATGTAAAGGTGGTGAGGGGTGGTGAGGTCCTCTCTACATGGTTCACTGACTGGCTGTTGATGAACTGGTGATGTAAAGGTGGTGAGGAGTGGTGAGGTCCTCTCTACATGGTTCACTGACTGGCTGTTGTTGAACTGGTGATGTAAAGGTGGTCAGGGGTGGTGAGGTCCTCTCTACATGGTTCACTGACTGGCTGTTGATGAACTGGTGATGTAAAGGTGGTGAGGAGTGGTGAGGTCCTCTCTACATGGTTCACTGACTGGCTGTTGTTGAACTGGTGATGTAAAGGTGGTGAGGGGTGGTGAGGTCCTCTCCACATGGTTTACTGACTGGCTGTTGTTGAACTGGTGATGTAAAGGTGGTGAGGGATGGTGAGGTCCTCTCTACATGGTACACTGACTGGCTGTTGATGAACTGGTGATGTAAAGGTGGTGAGGGATGGTGAGGTCCTCTCTGCATGGTTCACTGACTGGCTGTTGTTGAACTGGTTCTGGTGAGGAGTGGCGAGGTTCTCTCTACATGGTACACTGACTGGCTGTTGATGAACTGGTGATGTAAAGGTGGTGAGGAGTGGTGAGGTTCTCTCTACATGGTTCACTGACTGGCTGTTGTTGAACTGGTGATGTAAAGGTGGAGAGGAGTGGTGAGGTCCTCTCTACATGGTACACTGACTGGCTGTTGGTGAACTGGTGATGTAAAGGTGGTGAGGGATGGCGAGGTCCTCTCTACATGGTTCACTGACTGGCTGTTGTTGAACTGGTGATGTAAAGGTGGTGAGGAGTGGTGAGGTCCTCTCTACATGGTTCACTGACTGGCTGTTGTTGAACTGGTGATGTAAAGGTGGTGAGGAGTGGCGAGGTCCTCTCTACATGGTTCACTGACTGGCTGTTGTTGAACTGGTTCTGGAGAGGAGTGGTGAGGTTCTCTCTACATGGTTCACTGACTGGCTGTTGATGAACTGGTGATGTAAAGGTGGTGAGGAGTGGTGAGGTCCTCTCTACATGGTTCACTGACAGGCTGTTGATGAACTGGTGATGTAAAGGTGGTGAGGGGTGGTGAGGTCCTCTCTACATGGTACACTGACTGGCTGTTGTTGAACTGGTGATGTAAAGGTGGTGAGGAGTGGCGAGGTCCTCTCTACATGGTACACTGACTGGCTGTTGTTGAACTGGTGATGTAAAGGTGGAGAGGAGTGGTGAGGTTCTCTCTACATGGTTCACTGACTGGCTGTTGATGAACTGGTGATGTAAAGGTGGTGAGGGGTGGTGAGGTCCTCTCCACATGGTACACTGGCTGGCTGTTGTTGAACTGGTGATGTAAAGGTAGTGAGGAGTGGCGAGGTTCTCTCTACATGGTTCACTGACTGGCTGTTGTTGAACTGGTGATGTAAAGGTGGTGAGGGGTGGTGAGGTCCTCTCTACATGGTACACTGACTGGCTGTTGATGAACTGGTGATGTAAAGGTGGTGAGGAGTGGCGAGGTCCTCTCTACATGGTTCACTGACTGGCTGTTGATGAACTGGTGATGTAAAGGTGGTGAGGGGTGGTGAGGTCCTCTCTACATGGTTCACTGACTGGCTGTTGATGAACTGGTTCTGGTGAGGAGTGGTGAGGTCCTCTCTACATGGTTCACTGACTGGCTGTTGATGAACTGGTGATGTAAAGGTGGTGAGGGGTGGTGAGGTCCTCTCTACATGGTTCACTGACTGGCTGTTGGTGAACTGGTGATGTAAAGGTGGTGAGGGGTGGTGAGGTCCTCTCTACATGGTTCACTGACTGGCTGTTGATGAACTGGTGATGTAAAGGTGGTGAGGGGGGCAAGGTTCTCTCCACATGGTTCACTGACCTATTGATTTACTTATATAGTTACAAGTGCCTTCGGCACGTGGATTGTAGAGCCAGTTTTTTTCTACTTAATAAGAATCCGACCATTTACTAAACGTTTTTTTAAATATAGGAGATATTATTTTATTGACACTTTTTGGAAAGAGAATGACTAAGTACTTCAAACTGTTATGAAAATGTTGTATCAGCCAGGGGCAGATTCACGATTTTCAAAAGGAGGGGGCACATTTTAGTTAAAGAACATATCTATATGTGATGTGTTTCAGGAAAATGAGTCATAAGTCGCAAAATTGATATTTTTCAAAGTGTTTTTTTCACAAGATCACATTATTGGAATGTTCTGATTTTTTGGGGGTTTATCACTTACGGTTATATCAATTGATGTATCAAATTTCAGTACAATCTATAGAATATATCCTTTCGTTTTAAAGGTCCTCATATGGACTACATTTAGTTACTTTACTGTTTATTAACCCCCAGAAATATTGGAAACTTTTTTAAAAAACGAAAATATCAAACTTAAAATCTAGAAATACCTATAAGATTATTAGACTGTTTACTATCATTGGAATCGGCTTGATCCCATCTTTTCAAATAAGGGGATATCTCAAAATCTATTTTTTGCGACTTATGACTCATTTTCCTGAAGCACATCACATATGCTATATTCATATATATATATATTATGATTAATCAATCCGCTTTTGTTATGCAATCATTTAAATATTCAGAGATGCCGCTCACCTTTTTCAAACCTAAAGTCGACCATGATGAAATCAGTGTGGAATATTTTTCCAGAACTTTTACATACAACAGCCATTCAAGGATTCATTTTAAGAGCATCCAAGTGTTCTCCTCAAAGTAATGCCTGACTTCATTATGATTGTCAATTTCAATTTTAGATTTTACTTCAAAAGATTAAAGTAAATTGTGTAACTCTCTGAACTCATATTGTTAAATAAGTACAGAAATATCAATAAATAGTCCATGCTGAACATATCATGTTATCTATAGATTTTACACAACTCCCATAAATACATGCGAATAAGGATTCAAGATGGTGGCCATGCAAGTCCCCTAATTATATGTCATGTATCATGCAGAACATTTACACATGAAAAGAAGACAGATACATATATTAAATCTCAGACATTTTCTAGCAGCAAATAAAGATAATTTAGACAACAGAAATCTATCAACTAGAATCCATGTAAAAGGCTGAGGAAATAATTGAATTGAATTGAATAATCTTTTATTTGTCTAAGTAATACAAGAGATAGACAAACAGGTCTACAGGCCTCTGGGAAGGTCCCAGCTCTTCCAGCCGTTACCTTTACTAAAGGACAGATATCTACATAGGCAACTAGAATGTTAAAATGGCAAGACAGAATAAAAGCAACATAATATAATATAATATAAACAATGTAAGCGAGCCAGTACAAGTACAGCCCTATATACAGACTGCACTGGAGACAACAAATTCGGCAAAATCATTACCAAAATCAAACAGGAGCTAACACCGAAGAAATAAATACTTCCATAATCTAACCTGATTCTCCCCAGACCAGAAAACCAACGATGGCAAGACTAACAGCCCTAATACTCACTGACTCTAGAGGTACCAGCCTCCAACAACTACTTGCAGTACACCACCCAGGCCTGAGCGTGAAGGTAGTCTGCATAAAAGGAGGAAGGATTATGGATCTTGTCACAGCTGCAGAAACAATAGTAAGGCTAAGAAGACCAAGAGTCATTTACTTCTTTGCAGGGGTGTGTGATATAACCCAAAGAGACAGGAAAAACCTAGGACGACAGATATCAGTCAGATATGATTCGACTGCCATTTTCGAAGAAGAGATATCAAATAAACTGACACATGCTGCAAGTATTCTGAAAGGAGTGGTGATAAGCCAGACTGAAATTCCACTGGTGGGATTCAGCACAATTACAGGTGTACACCTAGACACCTACAATAAACACCTAGCCGGTCAATGGGGAGACCAAGAGAGATTTCACAGCACGCCCTACACCACACAGCAAACCCTGAATGAACTCATTATCTCATACAACAACATCGTTGGCAACCTCAACGCAACACAAGGCATCCCCACCCCTCGCATCGGAGAGCAAGTACATAGGAGGAAATCCACAAGAAAATCAAAGGCAACAGGGAAAACCAAGTACCTACACTCCTATTCCAAAATGGCCCCAGACGGATGCCACTACACAAAGGAATTCAATGAAATGGCCATGACAAAGATCACAAATGGCATCAATGGAGCATTGATGGCGAACAATTAGAGTGACAACACCAAACCTCACACCACCTTGCATGGGATAGGGACGGTGTTCTTAAGAATGCACCCAAAACCATGCAGGACAGGTGAAGGGTAAATACAAAATCAATTTATTCCATAAGCCATAACCCATAAAACAAAGCCACTAACCCACAAGCAGTCAAGGCCCCTATCATGGTAGAGCGGGAGCTGTGTTCGCCAGAATGCAACCCAATCCTATACCACATATGGAAATAGTGAGTGATGAGATGTGTACGGGGAAACCCCATAAGTGTAAAATTATAAAAATATGAAAATATGCCAATAAAAATCAGGGCCTGTCAAAGATAAAATAAAATGAGATAAATAAGCACCCATACCAAAGGGACAAGTGTTTTGTAAAATGCACCCTAGATGGTAAAGAAATGGCTATGCTTTTGGCCCACAAGTACAATACAGGGGAAACAAACAAATGAATAAATAAATCAATTAATCAATCAACCAGTCAACATAGTGTGTGAAAGGAGAAGCTTGAACAAGGAAGAAGAGATCAAGAAACTGTATACAAACTGTATACAAACTGTATACAAATATAAATCTACGGTGATATGATGATATATGTTAAGATAAGATTTGATATGTAAAACAAAAACCTGCCTATAGGAAATGAACTAACTATATAACACTGACTATGTAACAAGTACATTCCTACCCTACTGTGCCATAGATTATGTAGGTTAGATTACCTATTCATGTATACTGTCCAATATATATATATATATGTATTATCAAGTGAATCGTAAAACTAAACAAACAATATTCACAAATCCTATTAACTCAACGCCATTTATGATACACCATTTGTTGAGAGTTAAGACATAAGAAATAAAGTAAGATCTAAAGCAAATTACTACTGCATCCATAAGGAGCTGTTGGGTATGTCAAACAGCGTAGAATTGGAAGCAGAACAACTAGGGAAAGAAAAAGGTACAACACTTATATCATGGAATATAAGAAGTGCTCTCCCTAAAATCAATCAGATCAGTGACCTCTTAAGGTCAACACAAGCTGATTTATTGGCCATACAGGAATCGTGGTTAAACAACAATGTCCTGGATGGCCAAATAAGCATTCCCCGGTATCAGCAATGCAGGACTGACAGGCTCATCAAAAGAAAAGGTGGTGGTCTACTAATATATGTAAAAGAAGAGTACATGGTTGATGACCAAACACATGCACACTTAAACATACAGAACAAAGACCTAGAATTGCAAGTAATCACATGTGGGAAACCAAAGTCAAAACGACTAACTGTCTTAAATGCCTATCGCCCACCAAATGCAAATCTAGCAGTGGTGGTAGAAGCAATAAAAAACACCATCACAAAAATCAGACAGAAAAATGACATATACATAATGGGAGATTTCAACCATGACACAGATAAAGATACATGCAAAATCACACCCATCCTAACGCAAAGTGGCATCCTACCACAAATAAGCTTACCAACCAGAGTCACAAAAAAATCGGCAAAAACCATAGACCAGATATACACAAATGCAAAATACATCAACAGAGCAGGCATAATAAACAACAATGCAAGTGACCACCTACCGATCTTTATCACCAGGAAGAAAGAAAGAAACTCATATGAGAAAGCACCGATAGTCACAAGACACTGGAAAAACCTGGATACAAAAATATTATGTGAAATTCTGAAAAACGAAGATTGGACTGAAACATACCAGGCAAACAATGTTGATGACTGTTGGGGAAATATCTCAGAAAAAATACATTTCTTCCTGGACAGAATGTGCCCTGTCAGACACATTGCTGAGGCGAGGATCAAACCACAGTGGTACTCAAGAGAGTTACGACGTTTAGCTGAGGAGAGAGATAGGGCTTTCAAAAAAGCCCGCAGCTCAAACAAACAGGCAGACTGGGATAATGCCAAATTAATCCGCAACAGGATGAACTCTAAACTAGTTAGGGCAAAAAATGAATACATATCAGAACAGCTAGAGGAAAACTCTAATGACCCAAGCAAATTCTGGGAAATATTGAAGCCATTAATAACACCAAACAAAACAAAAACAAAAGAGAATATCAGACTCAAAGATGAAGAGGATGAATTTCTGTCCACCTTGGACACCTCAGAGAAATTCAACTCATTCTTTGCCTCAGTAGGCCATGACCTAGCTGCCAAAATCAAACCCATACCAGAAACTGTAACAGAGAACAATCTGAGCTGCGGGCAAAATGAGCAAGTAAACCAAATAAATCGAAATCAGAACCAATTTGTCTTTCCGGAGGTAACCCAACGCACTGTCCACAACATCATAAGCAAAACAAAAATCTCAAAATCCTCAGGGATACCACTAGTCCCTACAAGAGTCCTGAAACATGTTCTGAGTGCCTTGTCGAGCCAATTTACCCACCTATGTAACCTGTCTCTACAGACCGCAAAAGTGCCCCAAGATTTCAAAGAGGCAACGATAACACCTATTTATAAGTCGGGACCAAGGACAAACCCTTCAAATTACAGACCTATAAGTATAGTCAAACTACCAGCAAAAATTTTAGAAAGAGTAGTACAAGGCACAATAAACAACCCCTCTCTCTCCCGCGGTAAAGTCAAGTTAGGTGACTCAGACTATAATCACAGCCAACTCAACCATTTACCACTTGGTATACGTATTGCTGACATTAACACGAAACGAATTGCAGGGGCTTTGGGGTATCAAAGTGAACATTCTTATCTATCCAACTTCAGCCCGACTCTTTTCAGGTATGACGGCAGATCGTATTGGACGGCCGAGCATGCTTACCAGCACACTCGAGCAATGCGCACTAATAATCACCTGATAGCCCAATCGATTAAGGCTACAACCTGTCCCAGGGAGGCCAAGAAATATGGAGAAAGATGCGGCAATCACCCTCGTTGGAATGATGTTAAGAATGGCATTATGAAGGACATACTTTTATGCAAGTTTAAGCAACACGCAGATGCGCGCAATGTCCTACTCTCTTCAGGCAACGATATGTTGGCTGAATGTACACACGACAGATGGTGGGGGACGGGTATCCCCCTCAACAACCCCCTACTAAAGGAAGATGTTACAGTTTGGCCGGGAGATAACAACCACGGTATCATTCTTACCATGGTGCGTGAGGACATAAGAAGGGAGGAAGCTGCAAAAAACATGCGCCAACCGCCCACCGATCAGAGGGAGACTGATACAGACAGTTCCTCGTCCTCCTCATCTGACTCAGAGGGTGAGGGAGAAGGAGATGATGAAGAAGAAGAGGTTGAAGGTAGAGCAGATGAAGTAGCCACTGAGGGTGAGGGTGAGGATGAGGATGTGATTGCTATTGGTAGGGCCCCTCTCCCTCCCACCACCGATCTACCTGAAGTGAATGATAATCTGGCCCATGCCCCTGTCATTAACAATGAAGAAGCTAAACCAACCCCGGTTCCACAAGATGTGCAACCAGAGAATGATGCACAAAACCCACCCCCACTGGAGGAGGCCACAGATAACCAAATGAATGGTCAGCATCAATACATGGCTCATGACCTACTCAATAGCCCACCGGCTGAAGCTCAAATCAACAAGCTTATTGACAGACAGAATGCCAAGGCACCTAATGTCTTCAAACCTATTGTTACCACAGAAATGAGTCAAAACTCAGGTGAAACTACTATAGCTTGGAGTCCCACTACTAGTCCGACTTCAACAGCTGGTCAGTTAAGAACCGGGTCACCCAATCAAGTTGCGTTGGCTGTCAATCAAACCGCCGCCAAACTACCTGTGATTGCCTATGCTTCCAAACCTAGAACCCGTAGCACACCGAGTGGCCCCACTGCATACGGCCACAAGATCCAGTCCAGTCCTGATCGAATTTCTGTCCTGACATCCATTCCAAAAGTCTCTCCAAGCCCCAGTAAGTTCAAGTAACAGAATGGCATTTCCAGACAACTATGACTCAGTTAAGTCTTTGATTCTTACAGACTCGCGAGGATTCTGTCTACCGGCTTTCCTCCAGCATGAGGAAATCAGAATTCGAGTATTCTCTGGGGCAGGTCTCAGAAGAACATTCGAGTTAGGTCGTAGTACGATAGCAGACTGCAGGCCGCAACTAGTGTACTTCTTTGCAGGCATATGCGATGTCACTGTTAAAAACAAAGTTTCTAAGAAGGTTCAGCTAAGATTCCCTGATCAACAGGCCGTTGAAAACCATGTGATTGGTCAGATAAATTGGGTACAGGAAGCTATGGCTTACTACTTTCCTACTATCACCCCAGTTTTCTGTGGCATCAGCGGGATGGCCATGCAAGTGTACAACCACTCGAGTTATCCAGACCCAGAGCAGGATATTTTGAACGGCGCCATTATAGACATTAACTACTATATTAAAAGGCGTAACCTTGACAACGGGGTGGTACATCCGACTTTAATAAGCAAAGTACATCACCAAAGTTTTGGAGTGACCGACTTCAGCTATTACGCCCTCTATGACGGCCTCCACGCTCGTTGGTTCGTTGTACAAGATTGGGCGAAACAGTTTCTGAAAAACCACCAGCATAACTCGTATTAAATCTCCTATGTTACTCTGGCACCTGCCTAAATGCTACTCAAGTGAACTTGCTTATGTACTGCTCTGACCATATGTGAAATATTTGACCCATTAGTATATCCTTTATTTTATCCTAAATCAATTAATCAATCTGTTTATATAAACTACCGAAATTCTATATTGCAAATTACACTGACACCCGCCTTTATAGATACACTTGTAAACTCATATGTCCCCCCACTCAAGTCTAATACTAACTGTCCCGCTCTATACTATGTCTGCTTGGTAACACAACGACCAACCTCTAAGCTGACTAGACGAGAGGCGACCAATGACCGCCTTAAGAAGGCGGTGCGCAAGCAGGCATATTTCGAACCTTTCTGTCGCCCCGGGCCTTCACAGCCATGTCTCAGTACATTCCACAACTCAACCTGGCAGCGTCGTTTTCTTATTAAACATACCGATAGCCGACTTCCTTACCCAGAAATCGCAACGATAGGATGTCCTCTGCAAGTTTTGTCCGAAGAAATAATCGATCTACGCTGTAAAATAGATTTTCGAGTTTTCTATACTAATCCTATGGGGATGCGTTGGGACTGCCGACCGCCATTTGCGCCACCCCGTTGGAGCCCTAAGGGCACCCAGGCCAGGCTTATAGCATTGAGCGTGCTCCCCGCACACACGGTGGTGTGTGCGGGGACGGGGCAGGAGAGGTGGGGGGGGGGGGATCATTCAACAATCTGTAAGGTAAACGTAGGCCTAGGCCTACACATACTAAGTATGCCACAAAAATAAATTATCCCGAAGGGCCTCCTAGCGGTTTTGATACTTCTGGACTAAGTGCTCCTCACTGCTCAATTGGGTGCATGCACTTATATGGAGCTAACCACCACCGCACTGTTCTACATTCAACAATACACTTCAATTGCTTAATCTGTTCCCCTCACTGGCATATGCCGACATTCACCTCTATTTCCACCTTTACTTCTACCTTTGGTGACCATAAGCACACCAGCTGTTGCTGCTTATTATGTCGCTACCTGTCTAATTTATGCACATTTTGTTATGTTCTCCCGCCCCTTCCCATCCAACTTGATCGCCTATGTATATGCCTGTATATACAGTCGGTTTTTTGTGCATACCTGACATTTGCTGGCTCAAACTTGATCCAGGCCCCAGTGCGAGCGTACTGCCATTGTTTATATATAAGGACTACAGTCTTTACTTATCTTGTTGCGTCCATGATCTACTATCAGTTGTTTGCTGAATTGTATTTGATCTACCTATTTTTGTTACTAATATTATTGTTGTATTTGACCTGTCACCATGGGAGGAATACAGTCGCTACAGAAACTTGTGGCGGCTCTAGTAACAAATTGATTAATGGTTACCAACTACTTAGTAGTTGTTTACTGTATATCATATATTTCATGGTACCTACCAGATCACGTACCACTCACGTATTGCCTCTGATTCACTCATTGTCGTATTTGACTAGTTATCATGGGATGACTACAGTCCCTATTGAAAATTGTGACGGCCTTAGTAGTATACTGTATATCGTATACTACATGGTATTTACCAGATTGGCCTCAGTTAGAGAACTGACATGTATGTTTAACTATTGCACTTGGACTAATGTCCCACCTTGTATTGGTGGCGGGTACAGCATCGTGCCTATTGCTGGAACTCTACCTTATTGCACTTACATATTGCTCAAAACCTATAATGTGCTACTCGCTGATTTAACATGGACCCATGTTTTGTGGAACATGATCAATGAATGTATGTGGTACTTATACGTAGCAAACCTTGACCTAAGAGTTAATTGTTCAAAAACACCGATATTACCGTCATTAAACGCACTGGCATATGCTTGGTTGTACTGGTACATTGTTCATCTGTCATACTCTCTAGTAGAAAATGAATGACCCACTAATCCCTTTGTGCCTACAAAGGCATGCGATAACAGACACTAATGCATCTAAAGGGTTCAAAATCTTCCATCTAAATATCAGGTCTATTTTACATAAGTGGCACCAACTGGTACACGACCTAGAACAACTTACTTTTGATATCTTCCTGTTTAGTGAGACATGGCTTAAAAACTGTATATCAAGCAACAACATAATGCTACAAGGATATGTTCTTGAACGTTCGGATCGAACATCATCTACCGGTGGGGGACTTTGTGCCTTCATTAAAGATAACATAGATTACTCTGTATTAGAAGACATTTCTAAGGCCAATCAACATATTGAAATACAAGTATTTAACATCAAATTCCCACAATCTAAAAATCTTATTTTAATTAACTTATACAGACCTCCGGCAGGACTTGTCTCGACCTTTTGTGAAACACTTATGGAAATTATAGATATATCCAGGGAGCGATTCCCTAGCTCAGAGCTATCCATTCTTGGCGACTTTAACATTGACATCCTTCCCAGTGTATTAGGGACTACTCCTCACAGACAGGAGCTCCTTAAACTTGCTAACGATAAATATCTCAACCCACTAATTAACAAACCCACACGTTTAGGTCTCAATGGTAAATCCACCGCCATCGATCAAATTCTAACGGATGTGAAATATATATCTGAGAGTGGAGTGGTTGAATATAATATTAGCGACCACTATGTAATTTACTATATTAAGAAGAAGAAGAGAGAATCGTATACCAGAACTAATTTTACTGCTCGATCTTATATAAATCTCACCCAACCCGCCATTGATCATGAACTAGCTCAAATTGATAACTGGCCCACTTACTATTCGCTGAGTGACCCAGACCAAGCCTGGAAGTTCCTGCACTCGAAACTTCTAACAATAGCTAACCAATTATGCCCCAAGAAGAAATACCGCTCGAAAAAAACCAAACCACCTTGGTACACTAACGAACTGATAAATCTTGCACATAACAGGGATTTCTATTTTAGAAAATACAGAAAAACACATAAAGAAGAACATAGATTAAGAGCTATACACTTTAGAAATTTAGCCAATTCACAAACTAGAATGGCCAGGAGTGACTTCTTTCGTGAACAACTTGACAGACACAGACACGATTACAAAAAATTCTGGCAAATCCTTGGTAACTACCTGCCCTTTAAATCTAATACATCAAATATTAATAAAATTATTAATCCTGATACCCAGATTATGGCACATGCCGAGGAAGTCCCCACGATTATTAACAAATTCTTTGCCAATATTGGTTCTAACATCGCTAACCAATTACCTCCTAGCAACAACCTTTACAAATTAGAAGATCTAAATCCCTTTCCCCGTCCAGAAGAACCCCAAGAGTATACCCCCCTAAATGTCCACCTAATAACAATAATAATCGATAATTTATCTCCCTACAAATCATCTGGGTGCGATCAAATTCCAATGCACATTTATAATTACTTACTGAAGTCCATCAAACCCCAACTTGTCTATTTAATTAACCTTTCCATTACTAAAGGCATAATGCCATACAGATGGAAAGCACCTACTGTAATTCCTATCCCTAAAAAGGGAAATGCAAAATTAGTAACTAACCTCAGGCCTATCTCGCTAACTCATATTATCAGTAAGATATTGGAAAAACATGTGAATAACCTGATTCAAGCCCACCTGGACGATAATGACATCCTAACTAAATATCAGGGAGGATTCAGAAAGAATGCCTCTACTATTGAAACTGTATACCTCCTCCTTTATAAGTTACTCACCAACCGCAACGCCAAAAAAACCAGCTCATTGGTCTTCTTTGATTTTCAAAAAGCCTTTGATTCGATTGACCATAACATTCTCATAAGGAAAATAAATTATTATCATCTACCCAACTGGTTCTGTATCTGGATCAGAAATTACCTTAGTAATCGGAGGCAACGCACACATGCTAACAACCTGAACTCTAGCTATCTACCAGTCTCACATGGGGTACCCCAAGGTTCCATTCTGGGACCATTATTATTTAATCTATTTGTGAACGATCTATGTAATTATAACATCCATGGGCATATGCTATTGTTTGCTGATGATATTGTACTTATTAATGAATCCTGTGAATCTAACGAACTATCACGTCAATGCCAAGAAGATACTAAATTTATTTCGGAATGGAGTCTTGAAAACAAACTGTCCATTAGTATTCCTAAGACTAAGGCATTATTAATTCCATCCAATCAACTTAACAATGTATTACCTGATTGGACTAAAGACCTACAAATATATGGTACTATAATTGAATGGGTCAGCTCCATGACCTACTTGGGTATAACTATTGATTCCAAACTGAAATTTAACCTTATGGCTGAAAATATCTTAAAAAAAGCAAATGCTCGACTATGTAACCTTTATATTAATCGACATGCGCTCAATACTAGAACCCGTATACTGTTGGTCAAGTCTATGATATTAACCTATCTTGACTACGGTAATGCCTGTTATCTCTGTTGTAACAAATCAACCTTACAGAAACTCCAAGTATTTCAGAACAAAGCTCTACGCTTTGCACTAAAAAAAACGAGATATTACTGTACTGATCAGCTTCATATTGACGCATATGCGATGACAGTAGTGGAACGAATATACTTCAATAACGCTAAATTTTTCTATAAGCAATTACATTTATGCCGAGTCGGTTGGATTCCACATCGTGTCCCAAACGAGGTTTATAGACTCCGTGAAAACCAACTACTTAACTTTGAAGTTAACCGACCATACAGCACTGCTTTCTCTAACTCAATGGCATATGCCGGTATCCTATCTTGGAACAGACTTGATGAAAATATTAAGGCTAACCCAGACCCACTAGTCTTTAAGCGTACACTGAAACACAACCTTCTCAGCCACAGAATACGACCTGATTTTGACCTCTAAGATCACAATGACCTCATATGACCCTGCCTTCCTTCAATCCCCCCCTAACTAACTAAGCTCTACATTGATTCTTGTCCCATCCTATGATACATTTAGACTAGTACTTCCCGTCCGCCACTCTTATCACCCCCATTCCATCTCATCTCCTACATTAATTCTACTGTGATCATCACACCCCCCTGACAGATAACAATTGTATTGACAACACCATGGACCATATGTAATATATAGCAAGTTGCGACAACTCAGGGTATGGTGGAATACCGGGCATGCCCGAGCCATATTTATTTCACATATTTCCCCTGGCATATGCCTCGCTGGAACCTGAATAAAAATCAGTTCAAAAAAAAAAAAAATATACCCCTATCTAGAAGATAACAAACTTCTATACAAATACCAATATGGGTTCAGGGCAGGTCACTCACTAGAACAAGCGCACAGAAGACTCTTTGAATATGTATACAAATTTAAAAACAAAAAAGATCCTGTCTCCCTAGTCTACCTAGACTTCCGGAAAGCTTTCGATACGGTGGACCATGAGAAACTACTTAAAAAACTAACAACATTCCACCTCTCACCAAAAGTAATAGATTGGTTCCGAGACTACCTAAGTAACAGATACCAAAGAGTGCAAGCAAATGGTGTTACCTCCGGCAGGGCCAAAGTCACATATGGGGTCCCTCAGGGAACGGTGTTGGGGCCTCTCCTGTTCCTACTATATATAAATGACCTCCACAGAGTTATCACACAGTCACAGATACAACTCTTTGCTGACGACACAGTACTATTCCACTCGCGTCCAAAGGGAGAAACTTTGTACGAAGAACTCCAACAAGACCTGGACGCTGTGGGAAAATGGTGCACAATGAACAAAATCTCAGTAAATGTACAAAAAAGCAAAGCCATGAGCATAGCCCTACGTACACCAAAGTCAAATACAAATGCATTAAGCCTTAACAACGCCGAATTAGAGCATGTCACACAATACAAATACCTTGGCCTTGAAATTGATAGCAGCCTAACATTCAACCCACACCTAACCTCAAAAATCAAACAGGGAATACAGAGACTTAGAGCCACTGCCAAAATCAATCAAGCCCTCTCTAGTAAAAACACAATCCTCATCTATAAGACCATGGTTCGCCCTGTGTTTGACTTTTGTGATATGTTCTATGCCCCGGCACAGAAAAAACACCTAGACAGGCTACAATCCATACAAAACTCATTTCTAAGACTAGCATACAACAAGAAAAAAACTGATAGTGTCAAGGAAATCCACGCAGAGATAAATATGGAATATCTGAATGAAAGGAGAGACTCACACCTTCTCCACCTAGCATATGAGATGAGTAGTGACAAAAGATACCTTGACAACAGAAAAATCAATCTGCGAAGTCTGGCAAAGAGTAAAGTCCTAAAAATACCAATGACAAAAACAGAGAGGATCAGAAAATCATTTATTGTACAAGCCCCAACCCTTTTCAATAAAATTCCACCAGCTGGGAGAAACTGCCCAACACTGGTTGAATTCAAAATATACCTTGAAGAAAACTTCTTCTCCCACATGGGATAATGGAGAGACCCCAACATCGATCTCTATCGGGCAGGCCGTACAAAACATTACTAAGCTAGTCGAAAATACTTATACAAATTGTGAAGGATGTGGATGCAAATTGGGGCCAGTGTTCGCCAGAATGTTACCCCACATGCATCTAGACCCTCTAGTCATCATAACATTTTAAAGAATGTAAAAGTATATAAACAGCAGTCAACGCAGTGTTCGTAAGAATGCCAGGACATAGCTGATTTTGAAAATGGGATACACTACCTGTACAAACACACAACCCATTTTCTCTCATTTTATCCATCAAACTTAAATTAACCCAAATTTAACAAAAGGACGGCGTCCACAAAATTATACACAAGGAAACCCAATACCATGGGTCACACCTTGATACAGATATAGCTAGTGCATCCCATTGCAGTAGTGTAGGTAACTAGTCACTTTATACCTCTATATACCATAACTTGTAATTTAAAAGTCTAGTCTAAGGGACCCTCTGGAAGAGCTGTGGCTGCCACAGAAGAGGACTGACCCATTTCCGATGTATATTATCGTATATTTTTATCATGTACTGTTTTCGGAAATAAACAATATACATACATACATACATACATATAAAGTAGTACAGATAAGATATGGTTAGCACCTAATTGTTTTCACATCTGAGGGGTGTACATATTTATTGTTTTTCTCTATTTTCGAGATGACTTTTGTTTCTTTGAGTCTTTTCTACCTCTTGTTTGAAATGCTTTTTTGATTCTAGTGCCTGGATTCGGGTTGGTAATGAATTCCAGGCCACTTTTGCTTTGTATAAGAAACTATTTTGGTATAATGATAATTTTGGACGGTCAATTTTTAGGTTTCTTCTTTTTATCGAATGGCTTCTGGTGGGTAATTTTCTTTGATCTAAATTTGAAATAGTTTGTGCCAAATAGTGTGCGCTTTCAAGGATATGTACATCCCTCCTTACATTATTTGGTAAAATATTTAGCTCCCCTAGTTCTTCTACCACGTTTGCTCTTTTGTGGAGATTGTGTAAGGATCTGATTGCCGAGTTTAACAGCGAGTCCAACCTTTTTAACAGGTGTTTATTGGTTGATGAATAGAATATATCCCCTTGATCGATATTGGGGATAATTAACATTTTGATTATGTCTGTTTTTGCTTTTTTAGTCAACATATAACGTGAGCTGGACAATAGCCTCACTTTGTATCGTAGTTTGTCTATCAGTTTGTTTACATGTTGCTTGAAAGATAGGTGATCATCTATTATGAGGCCTAAATACTTGTAATCTTTTACCTGGGATAATGGTTCTTCACCCAGGGTAAGAGCATGTTTCTGGTCTATTGCCATTTTTGTAGTACTTTTTTTGAAGTTAATATACTGAGTTTTTGCTACATTCATTGAAACTTTGTTTGCTTTACACCAAGTGTCTATCCAATCGAGATCTGTTTGGAGTTTTTGATAGATGATTGATTCATTTTTGTCACTGCAGAATAGGACGGTGTCATCTGCGTAGTGTTGAATTGTTGAATTCTGTACGACTTGGTGTAAGTCATTTATGTATATTGAGAATAAGATCGGTCCTAGTATTGTTCCCTGGGGTACGCCAAACCATATTAAAATCTTACATATCAGTCAAATACTGAAATGTGCTTGAGAATGTGCCTCATCAAATTGAAGACTGGAAAACATTCAATAGGTTCATGACTGCCAGTCCAGACAATATTGCAGTTCTCTTTGTCGTTCTCATTGTGTGTGTGTGTGTGTGTGTATGTGCGTGTGACATGGGAGTAGGATACATGTCTGATTGGTTAACATTGGAAATAATTTCGAGGTATTGAAATATAGTTAACAGGTTGTGATAGAAAAATTAGCTATTCTAACGTTTACAATCATTAATTGGAATCCCTTTCATCTCATCTTTTCAAATATTATGTTATCTTAAAACCTATTTTTTTGCGACTTTTCTTCTGAAACATCAAATTTCTTAATTAGCTTTAGGTAGAAGGGTCACAGGTGATTTCTTCCATTGTGATGGGATTATACCCTCTGAAATAATATCCTTAACAAATGACATAAAATACGCAATACTAATCTGAAAAGCCCATTTAATGGTCTTATTATCAGAAAATCAGAAAATTGATGTTAACTTAGAAAGCAGTTTTAGGGTGATACATGACATCCTGATGACTTTAACAGTGCAGAAATATGTCTAGGGCCATGATAGTAGAGAATAGGTGATTACTCATGGAACAGGTAAAAACATATCCTATTAACTATTCCCCCTACTCATCTATGTATACTCATATTAATGTCATACTTTCATATGTGATGTGTTTCAGGAAAATGAGTCATAAGTCGCAAAATTGATATTTTTTAAAGTGTTTTTTTCACAGGATCACATTATTGGAATGTTCTAATTTTTTAGGGGTTGATAACTCATGGTTACATCAATCGATGTATTAGATTTCAGGACAATCCATTTAATATATCCTTTCGTTTTAAAGGTCCTTATATGGAGTATATTTAGTAACTTTACTGTTTATTGACCCCCAGAAATATTGGAAACTTTTTTTTTCAAAAACGAAAATATCAAACTTAAAATCTAGAAATACTTATTAGATTATTAGACTATTTACTATCATTGGAATCAGCTTGATCTCATCTTTTCAAATATAATGGTATCTCAAAATCTATTTTTTGCGACTTATGACTCATTTTCCTGAAACACATCACATATATGTTCGCCAGTCTGTTGAAATCTTATAGCAGTATGTAAATCTGTATGTAGCGAGTAAAAGGTGAAATAAGTATAATGCCAATTAATCTCTAGTGGTAAAACTACTGATTGAAGCTGTATAAATGTTGAATTTGTAGTAACGACGCGAGGTGTTATCTACCTTTATAGGAATAGTCTGATGTTTTTCTATTACTATTACTATATTTTTTACAATAAATGATGTATTGTAATGTCAATGTAAAATATAAGTCCCAATCCCACTTGTAGGAGACGGGTCATGAGAAGATTAAAACAAAAAGAGAAATGTACAAATAACGAATGTATAAATCACTCTCCCATCTGTTACAGGGAGACTAGGAACACCTATGCATGCATAGAGAGTTTTTGAATGAGTGTACTCCTTCTTTGTCCCTTTTTCTTGATGATATGTTTATTACCTTGTAAATGTACAATCAGAAATAAAGTTATTACATACATACACATACATACTCATCTGAATCTGATACATTGAAACATCTCCAAATACAACCCTGAATGGTTTAATAACAGACCTGATAGTGCTAATCTAAACTCACACTGCTTATTAGTTGTTTCTATTGTTTCTAAACTAACTTATTGTGCACACTGCATGACTTAGGATTTGGCAAACAAGTTAAAATATTAAATATATGCATTACAGTGGATCCTCATATTACTGTGCAAAGTGGAGTAATCATGACTAGCCTTTTGTCTCCTCTATGTAATTGGTAACCAATTATTAACAATTCTCAAGCTGGGAGGCCACACCTTTAGTTCACAAACCCTGTACAGAAGATTGCATACATGGCAAAATGTACCTGTGAACAACTAAAAATGTTGAATAATGATTTATCTGTGCTTTAGGGAATAGATTACCCTGTTCTATTCAACACCTGCAGAATGCATTTAATCTCCCATAGGAAATGATATCAGTTGAGAGACGACAAATGGTTTCATACAAGTGTAAGAATTTTCTACTAGCATTAATACGTACAACTCTCTGTAGTCAGGCCCAAGAACAAACCTATAGAACCCAAGAATATATTAAGTGATCCACTCCATTTTGCAGGCAAATTGGGATTGGGAGGTGGCCAGACAGGTTGGATATCAACTGGAAAGGACCGGCAGAACCAAGAAATATTCATCAGCATCGGGTATACTGTCAGTGGCAACCATACACATGTATACACATTATCTATACTAACATGGTCACCTTGATTTGTATCAAGCATTCCTTGCTATTCTAATCTGACAAAATGAACTGTGGCCATCACAATGAACTGTGGTGAGACATACCTAATAAGTACAGAATTGGCATGCATGGGAGTTTAGAGTAACACAGTTGAGTGGAATCTCTAATTTACTCAGGATGGTGTTGATATGCTTTCTGCTGCTCCTTTGCTTGTCTATAGCCATGCCCCATCCTCTGCTACCAGGTACATTATCAGCATTACTTGCAGACATACCACAAGATGGCTCTATTGGTGGCAACTGGAGGAAGGGTATGGATATTGAGGTGTATAATGTCATTACACAAATAGGTCTAGTTCCACAGGCATTGTCAGCAGCTTTTGCCCACAGTCTAATTTTGGCCTCTCATTTACAATCAGTTTGTTCCCAGCCTCAGAACTACCCTATGGGATATAGTTCCCATGCCACACACCATAGAATGCATTCAATATGTGGCTCTTTCTTTGTACACAATGATGGCAGACAATTTTTCAGAAGAAGAATATCCATCTTTGTTTTGAATGGGCTCATGTTGAATTTGACAATAACAAACTTTGTTTTTCCACTTTCTGATGCCTGCAAATTCAACAAAATGATAGTGTTTGGTAACAAATCATCGGCAAATGGGACAATATACTGTGGACGAAAACCTCCATGGTCAGAATATTACCTGCAGCAAGAAGCTGGGATCACATTTGACCTGAATTACACACTTGAGACATCAAAAGCAGATATTTTGTACCAGGTGCATGACCAAGGATACATCATTACTAGCAAACAACCTTTATTAAAGAAACCTATGTTGAACAGGTTTAATTTATCACATACTTTCTACTCCTTTAGAAATTACAGCATTGATGTATTGGATCTCATCAGTTTGGAATTACCAATTCCCTATATCCTGTCATATATCAAATGTTTAAAAGAAGAGCTCAAAATATACCTGTACAGTGGAATAAGTGAGCAAGCTACACTGATGCTTACACATTATTGTAGTGTAGTAGGTGAAGTTATTGCTGTAAGATATAAAGTGTCAGAGGGGGAATTTTTCATGAACACGCGGTTAATTGTAGTATCTAGACATCAGGGTGAGAAAGACATTGCAAAGATATCCTTCTCATTTTCATTGCATCGTTACAGACGTGTTTTACTAAATCATCCTCTGACTGGTAATGGTTCTATGCATCAGTGGTTAAGGTTCACTCATACAGGTTTGCTTAAGGTTAGTGATTTCCAATTTTCTGGATATTCAGATGCATATTGCCGCTTTGGTGGAATTTGGATTATCAAATCTAGGAGAAATGTAGAATACACAAACTGCATAAGTGGACTCAGAATGCCCCCTATCATGCCTGTTCAGAGAGGTGTCCATGTATTTCTGTACGCACCAAAAGGCCTATCAAAAATTACTTTCTCAATCATTTTTGAAAAAGACGAAAGCCTTAAGTATATCTCTGGTGAAACATCATTTTCATTTGTGGATATGAGTTTAACTTCTCATCTAATGGCATTAAAGGAATCCTTTTTCTCAATGACTCTGGACCTAATGACTGCTAGCTTCAACTTGGATGTACATTTCATCTCCTTTGTGAATATGTCACTTTATGCTCCATCCATGGGATGTAGTCAACAACTTGAAATATTGAGTTCTAAGAACAAAACCATTTACCACTTTATTTTAAATGATGTAAATGAAATCAGGGAGAAACTGGTCCTGGCTCAAAGTTTCATCAATATTTACATCTCAACTGGAGTATGTCATTATCCTGGATATATCTATCTCCTTATGAAGACATACATTACATCGTTTTATCAGAAGGATGGTATAAAATTCCCATACTTTAAAAGCAGTCCATTACAAGAAAAAGAACTGAGAGCAAATACTGCTACTCAATATCTTGGCATACCCAACATTAAATTTCTAATGGAAAATATATTTCATTTCAAATATATTTCGTCCCTTATTTTTGAATTTCACGCTGAAAGTGCTCCCTGTTTAGATGCCTACAAGCTGGATATTTTGGAAATGAAGCAAAAAGCCATAACACATTTTTCTTTTGAACAGTTCCATACTTCCACATGGACTTGGAAGATAAAGAAGGAGAGACATGAGACCAAGCCAGATATCCTATCCATCTCTTAACTCAACACTTTGGATACCTGAGTTGGATGAAAGTGTTAGCAAACGTTGTTGGAATCATGTCAACAACTATTATAAGCCAGCATTCATTGGGGTCCGTAAATTACAGGTGAGTTCTTAATCTATTTGATTTGAAATTACACTCAACTACTCATGCTATTGCAGACATTATTTTTTTGTTTTTGCAAAGCTTCTTTATTCAATTTCCTGCCTTCTTGGCTTTATACATTCTAAGACGTGTAATGATGATTTGGTAACCAAAGTAATTAGCTTAGGTGATCATAATGCAAAGGGCGATTTTTGTAAGACAACTGGCAATGTGATAGGTGGTGTATCGTATCTGACATTTGTTCAAGATAAAATAAGAAGACCTAGGATTTAAACAGTTCTAATGTCTCATTAATGTCTCCCTTCAACCTTCTCCATGTGGCTTTTTCTTCATTGCTGACATTATTAACTTTTTTTGCGTGTATAACCATTGTTCTTTCTCAACTCACACATTAGGTATTGGGGGGTGAATGCCCCTTTCTCAAACAATTTGACTCTGTGGATAAACGCTTTGATTTGCAGGCGTTATTTGATTTACTGTCAAATGCTTCAGAAATGGATGTACAACAATTGAAAAGATATTTTTCATCTCTACATTCCTTTGAATTTGAAGGTATTCTTCGTTTGAAACCTGCCTCAAAATAGGAAAAACTACTATTCCAAAACTTTTAAAATAGGGTTGAAAGGGTTCATAAAAGAAACAAAAATAGTAGTAATAATATCAGAAGTAAATTTTTTTTTAAACGTTTTTATTTTCACATACATACTGAAACATGGCAGAAAAAACACATCGCTAACAATAAGTGTTCTTTGAGGCCATCTGCTCCCGATCTATATAATATTGCTATAAGCCTTTACTTCTTAACATTTACATAGTGCAATACAATTGTATTAGGGGGCTAGCTGGTGGAATACATGGGGAGCCCTGTAGTAGGAGAAGGGACAATAGCAAAGACAATGTGACCACAGTAGGGGGCCAGCCCACTGCTGGACGGCCGCATCCTCGCCCAGATCGGCCATGTGTTGGAGGAAGCAGTGGAGACGGGAGCCTCGTTCGGCCATGCCTGTGCCCATGTATGACAGACCACAGAAGTACTCAGGTATTGTCAATTCTCTTTTCTCTGCCTTTACCCTAGATGCCATGTCGGGGGGGAGGGAGGTCTCAGGTGTGAGGAAAATTTGTGATTTACCTTTTGGGTCCCCTTTGCTGCCGTACTGTTTCACTAGGGCCTTGGCCGCTATCTTGCGATGTTTGTGGACACGTGTGAGATGTCTTGATGTGGGTAAGTCCTCTGACCCGTCGGAGTCAGATGTTGAGGATCCACCTCTGTCCCTGTAAGGGTGTCTGGTGCTCAGAGAACGTTGTATTCTCTTAGTGGCTACTTTCTTTTTCCTCCTCTTTCTCCTTCGTGTAGGTGTGGAGTCATAGCTGTTCGCTGAGGAGCTAGACGAGAGGGAGGTGGAGCTTGTAGTCGAGTCCAGTCGGCGTCTCTTGTAGCGGGAGCCGGACTGATGATGCCGCTTGGGGCCACGCTGTGGGGAGGAGGAGGACCGTCGCCTGTAACGGTCGGAATCGTGGTGAGACCTGGCCTGGGTGCGAGTGACTTTTAGGAGGGTGTCACATAGCTTATCAACAACTGATAGTTTCTTTTGAGTCTTTTGAGTCTTAGGAGGTTTGAGCGTATACTCCTCGTGGTCATCCTCGGGAGGGAGAGAGTGGTCATCCTCCTCGTGGTCATCCTTCTCCACGTGCACGTTCTCGGTAGTCTTTTTGTCCTTCTTTTTTAGCTTTTTGTCGTTTTCTGGGTTCTGGTCTTTCATGCCTGCGAGTTGCTCGTAATCGACTCTTTGTTGGTCCCTGGTCCTTCCTCCTCCCGCCATGGGGGTAAGCTTAGAGTGTAAACTTTTAAAAGTTGTACTACAGGTCCGTCGTGGCTGATGGACTGAGTTGAAGTGGCAGAGGCCCAGGAGGATCGGTCAGTCACTTCCGGGGAGGAGGATACTTCCGGTCACCGGGGTTGGGGTAGTCCCGCACCAACTGTTCCTGGCTCAATGAGGGGAAATTGACCCATGGCCAATTTCACCCCTCTTAACATTTACATAGTGCAATACAATTGTATTAGGGGGCTAGCTGGTGGAATACATGGGGAGCCCTGTAGTAGGAGAAGGGACAATAGCAAAGACAATTTACTCCAAGGATTGCGAAATCAAGACTAGTTTATTCTTCACATGTCTGCTGCCCCTCACAGGAGAAAATCCTGGAGGGGGTGTGGATATCTCTGACAGGCCCCTCAGAATACATGAGTTATGGAGGGTAACCGCTGTGCAATACCTTCAGGTAAAAATGTGTATACATCAACAATTGACTCAGGTTTTTCAGTATATCAACCAATGCAATTTACCAATTACTTTTCCGTAATATACCTTACGATTACACCCTGTCCCATACCTAGTACGTTTTTTATGCCACTCCAAAGACTTGAGATCATTATAATATTAAAGCTGCCTTCCCTAGTGACTCGATTGTTGATTTAACACGTTTTTCTTGTAATTACCCTCAAATTAGTTACCAAAACTCACAATTAGGGTTCACATAAAGACAAGTTTGCTAAAGCTGTAAATACAATGATTTATTCAGTTCCGCGTCAATTCCAAACTTCATTGTTTGGGCCCTTTACCTTTCATTAGTTGTGACAGGTGGCAGCCCCAGAGGCCAGTTTCCTGTATTGTACAATGGAGGATACATAATTATATGCTTATGTTCCTATCATTTTTTTTATTCAGTTTAAGGCCAATACAATATTTAATTTTCATAGAAAAAAACGCAATATCCCTCAGGGATGTTTTCACACAGTGCCTGATAAGAGAATTGTTATTCGCTAATACATACCATCTCACTACTAGAGTTATTACAAATCCAAGAGATAATTATACATGGAATGCTTACTATGTTGAATACATATCAAGAAATTGCAAATCTGAAAAAATAGGTATATATCGAAATAATTACTATGTCAAATACACAACAAGAAAATTGATATGTGTCATGGGTCCACCAGCTCGGACGAAATCCATCGCGAGATTCATGCATTCCTGCATAGATTTTGGGTGGTTTGTTTGCACCCACATGCCGAGAAACTAGTCCTTTAAGCCTGTGCAGAAGATACAGATGGACTCCTTCTTCATGTGCTCGAGGTACTGACCCTTGTATGCCCTTTTGCACAGAGTGAGCAAGGCTTCCCCATAATGTTGTAGGGATTCCCCTGGCTGCTGAACATGACCACGGTACTCTTCCAGCCATTGCTCTTCTGTTTTCATGTCTAGTATGACATGAAGCCATGTGACTATGTCACATAAACTCAGAGATCGCGAGTATCCCCAAGTCAACTGGTTCACATGTTGTGAAGTGGCCATGATGAGTTCCCGCATCAGCGTCTCCTCACCCCAACCGAACAGTTCCACGTAGTTAACAGCAGAAGCCAAGTACTCCTCCAAATCCTCTCCCTTGCGGTAAGGTTTGAGATTATATGGCTTCGGGCTCTCACCCTTACCAATTGTACTGTTCAGCCGAATCTCTGCTGGATGATCTTCATTATAAACGATACTAGATTCCATTTCTGGCATCAATGAACAACTCTCTTCCCATACAAGTGATCATGACTAGTTCCTGAAGAACCTTGAGTGTGCATATCACTGTCTGCAAACGGTATTGAAACGTTATCAGACAGAGATGGTTCATGAAATCCACTTGTCTGTTGGCTGATTTGAAACCTGCTGGGGTATGGTAGCCGCGGATCCCGTTTCACAGAGCGTGCCTCCTCACGGGCCGGGGAATGACACATAGTTTCTGGGCTACCCAGTAATGGTGATGTCATTTTTACTGGATACCTTCTATCTAAAATCTCGATAAGGCAATCCAGACAAGCAGCATGTTCGTGTAGACCATGAAACAGCCGTTGAATGCGCTTTTGCGGCACAATTTCATGCAGCAGCCAAAGCTCATCTAGATGCTCGAACACGTCACCCTTGGAAACGTTTTCCGGAAAGGTGCCTTTGTTATCTAGACTGCAAAGGGGCTAGGGTACAAAATTCCAGAGCCGCATCCGCATCTGCCCAGTTTCCTTGTTCCTCAGTCAAACCAGTGGCCTGACCTTGTTCCTCTGCTTTAACCCATTCAGGACGCATATATTGACTTAAAGCACTCCCACATATATGGCCGTATTGCCGTATAAGTCATTCCCACACGTTTGGCTGGATATTGCCTTAAAGCACTCCCATGTGTATGATAAAAGCACTACATGGGAAAGGACCCGTATTGCCAAAAAGCATCATAATAACAAAGTTATTTTGTGGTGGCGACGTTACGAGCCATCCTTAAGTTACATGACATCAATTAGTATGTCTAATAATATTAATATTATATTAATATTAGAATGTGCGTCAACCAGAGAAAAGTGGACACAGTGAAGCGTTGTCCTGATGCGACGTGTATATTTCACTCAGGACGTCATCAATTTGCTCAGGTTTGCTGCCAACCTGCAACCCCATCCTTGACAACCTGCAACCCCATCCTTGCCTCCTGCAACCCCATCCTTGCTTGCCTCCTGCAACCCCATCCTTGCCAACCTGCAACCCCATCTTTGCCTCCTGCAACCCCATCCATCCTTGCCTCCTGCAACCCCATCCTTGCCTCCTGCAACCCCATCCTTGCCTCCTGCAACCCCATCCTTGCCTCCTGCAACCCCATCCTTGCCTCCTGCAACCCCATCGACGATGCGACGTGTATATTTCACTCAGGACGTCATCAATTTGCTCAGGTTTGCTGCCAACCTGCAACCCCATCCTTGCCAACCTGCAACCCCATCCTTGCCTCCTGCAACCCCATCCTTGCTTGCCTCCTGCAACCCCATCCTTGCCAACCTGCAACCCCATCTTTGCCTCCTGCAACCCCATCCATCCTTGCCTCCTGCAACCCCATCCTTGCCTCCTGCAACCCCATCCTTGCCTCCTGCAACCCCATCCTTGCCTCCTGCATCCCCATCCTTGCCTCCTGCAACCCCATCCTTGCCAACCTGCAACCCCATCCTTGCCTCCTGCAACCCTCCTGCAACCCCATCCTTGCCTCCTGCAACCCCATCCTTGCCTCCTGCAACCCCATCCTTGCCTCCTGCAACCCCATCCTTGCCTCCTGCAACCCCATCCTTGCCTCCTGCAACCCCATCCTTGCCAACCTGCAACCCCATCCTTGCCTCCTGCAACCCCATCCTTGCCTCCTGCAACCCCATCTTTGCCTCCTGCAACCCCATCCTTGCCTCCTGCAACCCCATCCTTGCCTCCTGCAACCCCATCCTTGCCTCCTGCAACCCCATCCTTGCCTCCTGCAACCCTATCCTTGCCTCCTGCAGTAAACTGCACCTGAGCGCCCCCCCCCCCCCCTCTCTATACACTACAATACTTTCTTTTCATTTCCTCCAATATTTATATTTCTATGATCCCCAACAAGGGCATTTTGATTGCTCACTTAAATACCCAAAGCCTATTTGGAAAATTCCCTCTTTAAACAGGAAATTAGTAAATTATCACTTACCGTATTAGGAATCTCTGAAACCTGGCTACATAGCAACAGGGTTCAGATTCTGAGATTGGTATTAGGGCGGATCTACTACACATCACATATATGGCTCAGATTTTCAGAAAATGTACAATTGGCAGCTGTACACATTTTGTAAATTCTGCTAAATTCTGCTGCAATTTGGCCAATACTAGGTAAATTCAAGTAAATTCGGCATTGCATTGATTCTAGCAATCTGTTTGGTAGGTTGAACCAAATTTTGAACATTATTTCCGTCTGAAATTTGGGTTATTTAAGAGGATTGGTGAAGTTGAATTGTACATTTTCTGAGAATCTGACCCATATATGTGTATGTCCAGGCCATCTGATATGATGATATCTCAAAATCCTAATTTGTTGTTTCACATTCAGCTCTAAATGCCTAACCATTGTTGTCTTGTTCATCATAAGCCAGCCTCATAATGTAATGATTCCAGTATGTGAAGATATGAACATTTCCATCAAGCTCCGGGTACCTCCGGGTACCTCCGGGTAGTACACCCGGGCACCACTAGGAGTCTACATTGCAACCCATGACGATATTTGCAGTTTATATAACTTGATTAATTCATCATTAATTAACCATTCATATTATTCCATCCGGACTTTAACCATGATGGTTATTACATATTCCACTATTTATGTTCAAGTTTGTACTTATTTCATCATTATATTTATTTAGTTATTCCTGATTTGTATTGCAAACATAGTCTGTTCTTGTGTTGAATATTGTTGATATACCCAATGTATCTGTTCATTAATCGGGGTGAGGAGCAAGGTCTTCACCTCAGCACACAAGGAGGAATAAAGAGAATATATGACAGAAGTATTTCACTCTTGATGTTACATCTTGGAGCTGCATTTGAAACATAGAATATTTCAACCCTTGGTCCTTTGGAACTTTAATATAATCCGGCCACTATAGTTCCTTTCCTCCCATCTCCTGCTATCGATATTCATAATATATTTATTCTCGAAGAAGTAACCTATACGATCACAAAATATCATTATTTAATATCGATTAATATTAAGCCCGGAGATGAAACACAGATGTGCAACGATGGCCACTAGACACTGGAAAGAACATAGGCAAGAGTCACAACAATAATATGCCTTTATTGCAACTGAAAATATACAGTGTCAGTGTGTCAGTATATAGTGTCATGGATTTAACAATGTATTTATATTTTACAGGATGCTAACTACAGACTTTCCAGCAGTAACAATTCCCATCTGGTCTACACTAACTGGCATGAACAGAGGATTAATGCATCAATGTATACTGTGTCACCTAACAACTTTGCTATTCAACCATATCTAAGAAACCCAGAGACATTTGTTAGGAGGCAAACATCTCATCACATTTTGGTAGAAAGTTTGATGACCATCCAGCCATCATTAAAAACTCAAGACTTAGACTGTGTTGCACAACTACTTATAGATGCAGTGAATTATACATGGGTAGCAATACCTTGCTCCCAGAAATTCCCAAATGTTCGGTTTAAATGTTTTACAAACAATTTTGCAACTTCCAATCCCTTGTCAAACAAATATTTGGTGAGAATGTGTCCGAAAGGTTGGGTGTTTAGCACGGAAGAAAAGAGATGCACAGCTATAGTCAATGTTTATGACACAGTTACAAAGATATCAAATAGCTGTATCAAACCAAGAGTATCCATGACATATTTCAACAACCATATGTACAATAATTTTAGCCACTTGAACATAAATGGTGAAATGATAATATTCACCCAGATAAAAGATAGGCCTCCTCCTATATCTATAGATGTGTACCAAAAATTTGCTTATAATGTTACAAGAATGATGTTAAAGAGTATTGCTTGCAATGATCAATTTTCAAACAAGTCTGACTGTCTCCAGCAACATTGGATGTGCACTGATGGTTCCTGCATTGTTCAACATAGGGTGTGTAATGGTCTGAATGATTGCAAGGACGGATCAGATGAACACAATTGTCTCAGTATATGTTCTGGGGCTGAGGAATGCTGGTCTCAGTGCTACATGCCTAATTGTACTTGTGGAGATTTGTATTACCAGTGTGATGAGGGAGGGTGTATTCCAGCTTCTAAAGTTCAAGATGGATATTGTGATTGTGAAAAATCATGTTCAGATGAGATTCAAGGTGAAGCTTGTGGTATACACTCACAATCATTGTTTAAATCTAAAATAACCAAAAAATCAAAGAAGAAAGTGGTGTATATTTCAACAGACTGGTATGTTATTCTTCAACATGGCATTTGCTTCTATGACCGGCATGAACTAGCAACATATAATCAGTCACTTAAGGCTCGTCAATTGACTCACTGTAAATCATACATATGTACCAACCAGTTCAAATGTACCCAAGGTTACTGCATTCCCTACAGTGCAGTTTGTGATGGGGTGAGAGACTGCCTGTATGGGAATGATGAAGAAGGCTGTGAGCATCTACAGTGTCAAGGTATACTTAGATGTGCTAAGGATAATGTATGTGTACATGATGAGAATGTATGTGATGGTATTGTACACTGCCCTTTATCTGGGGATGATGAGGCCCTCTGTCATCTGATCTCCTGTCCTAAAGGATGTCTTTGTGTTGGTGATGCTGCCTCGTGTGTGGACCAAGGTCTGGACATGATTCCTGAAGGCATTGAAAATGTAAAGTTTTTGAATTTGTCAAAAAACAGAATATCCCAGGCTAGACCGAACTCAACAATTTACAGTCAACTTTCAATATTGGACCTGTCTTTGAACCTTATAATGCAACTTTTGCCATTATTTGATAATATGAAGTATTTAATTGTCTTGGACCTTCAATTTAACTTGATTCATACTATTCCCTCATTCACATTTCATTGTATGCCAGTTTTGAAGATACTGAAACTAAATGGGAATCCTCTGAAACAGCTGGATCCACTTAGCTTCAAAGTTTTACCTAATTTGAGATACTTAGATTTCTCAAACGATCACCTGGACCAACTCTCAAGTAATTCTTTTGCTGATGTGCACAATCTGCTCATCCTTGATATAACAAATAATAAGATAAGTTCTATTGCCTCAAATACATTCAGTAATTTTAAAAACCTAGAGAATTTGTACTTGGGTAAGAACCCAATTTCCAAGATTGATCCAAATAGTTTTAAAAAGTTACATAAGTGGAATTACCATTAGTGAAATGGTGTTGCTTTGTGAATAAGAATATTATGGGTTGTGACCAGTCACATGACGGGCAATGCTCAATTGTCCTAAACCCTAGTATGAGGCTGCTGTATGTAATGTTAACCATGCTTGTCTTGGGATCTATGATCTGTATGTTAATGCATTTGATATACACAATATACATGAAGCACATATTTGACTTCAGTTGTGTTGAAGGATTGACCTATATCATTGGTAAATTCATGTATACAGCTTATCTCATTGTCCTCATTTCTCAGGATATGAGAGAAGATCCTCGGATGTTAAATGAAACAACTGAGTGGAGGAAAGGAAAACTCTGCTATTTTCTCAGATTCCTTCTTTTCAACTCTCAATACAGTGATGTCATATTGACACTTGTCTTTTCCATTGAGAAATATTTGCTTATTCGAAACCCTCTTAGTCCACACAAAAATGCTACCAATATTTTGTTAACTAAGGTACTGATTATTCATGCTATCCCCTCAATGCTGTCACTTATACAGTATATGATTGCAGTGCAGCATGAGGACCTAAATGCTGACTGTCTATTCACTGAGGTGGCAAATACATATGATTGGATATTCACTTTGGTAGTGAGTGTCTCCATGATTTTTATTTCAATTGTCACCATATGTTTAAATTGGGCTTCAATGAAGACAATGAAAACTATAAGGGAGGATAGTGGAAAACACTTTGGCACAAAGGAGAAGAGAAAGTTTGCACTACTTTTCATGCGTCCATTAATTGCACTTTGTGGATGGGGCATCAATTTGGTCTTATTTGTTGTTATCTATGTGGGAGATATGGCATCACTGTCTTATCTAGTCATTGCCATCTTCTCCATCACTATGTTAGATCCAGACAACCTGCTGACATTTTATGCCAAGATAAATAGAGCAAATACCAAATCATGGCACAAACAAGATGTTACCACCAGTACAACAGAACGGTCAAACACTCAAAACTCAAGAAGAAGTTTTGCTAAAGACATACCACATGGTAAAGATAGATATTGAATCAGTTGGTTTAGGTTTACCATATTAATCCTAAAATCCAATATGAAGTGGTTTACTTTGTAAGAAGCTTTAAAACTCAGATCATTGGCATAGAAGAAATGATCTTTACGATACAATATTAATCTTTCCATTGATCATTGTTATTATTCCATGACCTAACATTAGTTATTCAATATTGATCCTTAATTGTATATTGATGTACAGTGGAACGAGGTGGTCTCATTAGCAATTTGGGACTGTGAGAAACTGGTCTTAATAGAGGGGTGGTCTCTATAGAGAGGTGGTCTTTATGCAAGGTTTCACTGTAATTGAGTATTGTTTGTGAATTCAGAAACTTATTGTTTGTATAAATACAGATATATTAGACCAAGCTAAATGATTTTGAATAATTTACTGTGGAGGCCTGTCAATCATATAAATGTATGTTTCACTAATGGTGTTTGAAGAGGAAGGATTAATGCCTCTTCTATAACATCTTTTTCATATTCTTTGTTAACTTTAAGGTTCAATAGAGTATAGCAAGGGTTGACATCAAAATAGGTTTGTGACAGCTGCAACAGCTCCAAACATGCTCCCGGCCAAACTGGAATTAGAGTCGAGTCCAGCTCAGAGACCATTACAGATATGAGAACCAGCTTGTTCCTTGTGTTTTGCACTATCTGACATCTACATAGGAGATTATATCCAGATAATAGGATGGATTCAGTTAAAATCTGACTTACAAATATTTAGCAACAATTTTTAAAAAGAAATGCAGGAATGTTTTCACCAATATGATAGCTGTGTAAATGATGTAAGTAAACCAAACGCATGAAGGGAAAGAAGGAGGCTTGTATTATGGTAACATGTTGACACACAGATATAGATATTGCAGCACCAATAAATATTCTATGCTGAACATAACATGTTGTCTATAGATTTTACTCTGACATACAACTTACATACGAATCAGGATTCAAGATGGCGGCCATATACTAGTGTAGATGCAGAACATTTTTTTTTTTGGACAATAGTTTTTATTTAGGTACACAGACAGTTACAATCTTCACAAAAATATAATTATAATTGTGAATTTCATCATGTCCTGACTTAGTCAGTCTATTTATATAAGGCAGAGAAGATTCCATTCAAATTCAGCCAGATTAGATTTAAATTTTACCAGTTTTTTAAAGAAATTTTAGGAAAAGTATTTAATAAAAGATGAGTGATGAGATGAAGATTATTGTCTATTACTATATACAGAGACTATTATAAGCGAGTGTCATTGATATAATGGATCCTGTGAGAACAATTAATTCTAAAATATACACACAATTTATATTTACTAGTATTCGATCGATCGGCGGGAGTATGTACAATAGTTGTACTTATACTTAGTTCACTTGATCAGACAAAGGGAGAGTCAGAAACCCCTCAACATGTGATTTGGGTATTTTGTAACCTGTTTAGTGACTATACCTTCTATGTACATATTATTATAATCAAATGGGTTCATGAAAAGACAAAAACATATATTAAATCTCAGACATTTTCTAGCAGCAAATAAAGATAATTTAGACAACAGAAATCTATCTACTAGAAGCCATGTAACAGGCTGAAGAAATAATACAACCAAAACTTATTAAAATCTTGAACTCTTTTACATACAAATCAGTCAAATACTGGAATGTGCTTGAGATAGAACCTCATCAAATTGAAGACCGGAAAACATTCAATATGTTCATTACTGTTGGTCTAGACAATATTGAATTAATATAATTATTGTTTTGATGTTGTATAATATTACATGTAAAATCTGGTCACCCAGGAGCTATAGACCTATTCATCATTATGCAGTATAGACTGTGCAAATTACACTTACATTTACATTCAGTTAGCTGAGAACCTCATGTTCTGTTTCTCGTTCTCATTTTAAACTCCACTTCTCTTCATCTTAATATAGGTCTTAGTAGTCTAGTCTTGGAACATACTGGAAGACCTGAAAGTCACCTTACAGATGAGTGTCTCCTTTTTCTATATTTTTAGGGGCAAATAAATGATATGTTCAATTTAATACTCAGTCTATAGAACTGCTGTACATTTTTTGATGTCCTGCCTCTTATGTGGACTTTTTTGTGGTATTTTTGGAATTGGTAATTGGAACAAGCTTGAAATTAAAGAAAATATATATGTATTTCCGGGCTAGGATCCTAGTGCCCTGGCTTGGAGTAGGATGATGAAAGTGTTTATGTCTGAGGTTTCCTTGCGACTTAAGGCTCATTTTCCTCTGTCACATCACATTTCTTATATAGCTTTAGGTAGAAGGGTCACAGGTGATTTCTTCCACTGTGACGGGAATATACCCTCTGAAATGATATCCTTAACAAATGACATACAATACTCAATACTAATCTGAAAAGCCCATTTTTTTAATGGTCTAATTATTTATCTCTTTAATACTGGATGGTTTATTTGGTTTCAAGCTATTTACCTATATACTCTACGATGGAGATGAAAGCAATAATGGGTGTTAAAGAGCTAGATATCAGGGGTAGAATAGCCATCCTCGGCTTGATGTACAAAAGGTTGGACGATCAGGAATATTTACAGGTTATGCCAAGAATTACTAGGCTAGCCGAAGGTCCAAACCTACTTTGCATAAATGCTGGTACTGAGAAATTGGCAAGAACCCCTCAATTCCAAGGTCCATCAATGTGGAACAAACTCCCGCCGGACATTAAAATCAAGAGTTGGCCAGAGGTAAAGAAATATCTTAAAGCAACATTGCGGTAGCATGGTTCGTGATATACAGACCTTCTAAAGTTAGAGTACAACCGAGTCATATTAGTCAATTAAATTTGAACTTTATTGAGTAACGAACAGATTGGACATTGCACTTTATGTGGAATTATGTAAACAGCCACTCAGATTTGACTTACATAGACCAACTGGCAAAGAATAAGTACCTCGGGGTTTTAGCCATTGCGGACTGACTTGTAAGTATGTATGTTTTAATTTTACGGCCAAAAACACACAAAAACATGTTGTATAGATAACTTGATAAAATTTTCTTCCTTTATTCTAGAGAGCCATGTGGTTCAAAGGTCTTTCTTATATGCTTAACTGATTGTGTAATTAAAATATAGCTTGTATTATTTCTCATCGCATATGGATTTTCGTGAACATGAAACGTACCATAACCTGTATGGAATTGTCTCTCGAAATAAAATATGTTTAAAAAAAACCCAAAAAACCTCATCTTATACCATATCTACAGTTATACCCTCAATTTCAACATCCCAGCGCAGGGGAAAGACTTTTGGGCAAAAAGGTTATTTGCATAATTAAATGATTATTTGCCAACTAAGAAATTTCGATCTACCTCAAATTTATCTAACGCTTTTGTATGAGTTGTTTTTGGGTGTATATATTCTATAATTTCTTCCAGAAAGGGCTTGGGCAAGTTTGCTTATATCTGTTCTATAAGTAAACCTTTTCTCTACTATCATCGCCCTAGACATATTTCTGCATGGTTAAAGTCATCAGGATGTCATGTATCATCTTAAAACTGCTTTCTAAGTTAACATCAATCAGAAAATGAATATTTCCTACTATATATTCCCCATACTCATCTGAATCTGATACATTGAAACATCTCCAAATACAACCCTGAATCAATCAGAAAAGAATATACCATCTGCAAGTCAAATGACAAGCAGGTCTTCCAGGCAAATGGTTTAATAATGGTTGATGGTAAGAATGGTTTAATAACAGACCTGATAGTGCTAATCTAAACTCACACTGCTTATTTGTTGTTTCTATTGTTTCTAAACTAACATAATGTGCACAATGCATGACTTAGGGTTTGGCAAACAAGCCAAAATATTAAATATATGCATTACAGTGGATCTTCATATTACTGTTCAGATTAGAGGAATCATGACTAGCCTATTTTCTACACTATGTAATTGGTAACCAATTATTAACAATTATCAAGCTGCGAGGCCACACCTTTAGTTAACGAACCCTGTACAGAAGATTGCATACATGGCAAAATGTACCTCTGAACAGTTAGAAATGTTGAATAATGATTTATTTGTGTTTAAGGGAATAGATTACCCTGTTGTATTCAACACTTGCAGAAAGCATTTAGTCTCCCATAGGAAATAGTATCAGTTGAGAGATGACAAATGGTTTCATAGAAGTGTAAGTATTTTCCAATAGCACTAAATATGTAGTCAACTCTCTGTAGTCAGGCCCAAGAACAAACCTATAGAACCCAAGACTATATTAAGTGGTGCACTCCATTTTGAAGGCAACTGGGACTTAGGAGGTGGCCAGACAGGGTGGATATCAACTGGAAAAGACGGCAGAGCCAGGAAATATTCAGCAGCATTGGGTATACTGTCAAACATAGGAGTGTATGCAAGTTATCTATACTAACATGGTCACCTTGTTTTGTAGCTTGCTATTCTAATCTGACAAGAAAAAAAAATTGTGGTAAGACATACTTGATAAGTACAGAATTGGCATGCATGGGAGTTTAGAGTAACACAGTTGAGTGGAATCCCTAATTTACTCAGGATGGTGTTGATATGCTTTCTGCTGCTCCTTTGCTTGTCTATAGCCATGCCCCATCCTCTGCTACCAGGTACATTATCAGCATTACTTGCAGACATACCACAAGATGGCTCTATTGGTGGCAACTGGAGGAAGGGTATGGATATTGAGGTGTACAATGTCATTGCACAAATAGGTATGTTTCCTCAGGCATTGTTGGCAGCTTTTGCCCACAGTCTAAGTTTGGCCTCTCATTTACGATTGGTCTGTTACCAACCTCAGAACTACCCTATGGGATATAGTTCCCATGCCACACACCATAGAATGCATTCAATATGTGGCTCTTTCTCTGTCCACAATGATGGCAGACATTATTTCAGAAGAAGAATATCCATCTTCATTTTGAATGGGCTCGTGTTGAATTTGACAATAACAAACTTTGTTTTTCCACTTTCTGATGCCTGCAAATTCAACAAAATGATAGTGTTTGGTAACAAATCATCGGCAAATGGGACAATATACTGTGGACGAAAACCTCCATGGTCAGAATATTACCTGCAGCAAGAAGCTGGGATCACATTTGACCTGAATTACACACTTGAGACATCAAAAACAGATGTTTTGTACCAGGTGCATGACCAAGGATACATCATTTCTAGCAAACAACCTCCCCAATTATTAAAAGATTCTAACATGTTTAATTTATCACATACTTTCTACTCCTTTAGAAATCACAGCATTGATGTATTGGATCTCATCTGTTTGGAATTACCAATTCCCTATATCCTGTCATATATCAAATGTTTAAAAGAAGAGCTCAAAATATACCTGTACAGTGGAATAAGTGAGCAAGCTACACTGATGCTTACACATTATTGTAGTGTAGTAGGTGAAGTTATTGCTGTAAGATATAAAGTGTCCGAGGGGGAATTTTTCATGAACACGCGGTTAATTGTAGTATCTAGACATCAGGGTGAGAAAGACATTGCAAAGATATCCTTCTCATTTTCATCGCATCGTTACAGACGTGTTTTACTAAATCATCCTCTGACTGGTAATGGTTCTATGCATCAGTGGTTAAGGTTCACTCATACAGGTTTGCTTAAGGTTAGTGATTTCCAATTTTCTGGATATTCAGATGCATATTGCCGCTTTGGTGGAATTTGGATTATCAAATCTAGGAGAGTTGTAGAATACACCAACTGCATAAGTGGACTCAGAATGCCCCCTATCATGCCTGTTCAGAGAGGTGTCAATGTATTTCTGTACGCACCAAAAGGCCTATCAAAAATTACTTTCTCAATCATTTTTGAAAAAGACGAAAGCCTTAGGTATATCTCTGGTGAATCATCACTTTCATTTGTGGATATGAGTTTTACTTCTCATCTAATGGCATTAAAGGAATCCTTTTTCTCAATGACTCTGGACCTAATGACTGCCAGCTTCAACTTGGATGTACATTTCATCTCCTTTATGAATATGTCACTTTATGCTCCATCCATGGGATGTAGTCAACAACTTGAAATATTGAGTTCTAAGAACAAAACCATTTACCACTTTATTTTAAATGATGTAAATGAAATCAGGGAGAAACTGGTCCTGGCTCAAAGTTTCATCAATATTTACATCTCAACTGGAGTATGTCATTATCCTGGATATATCTATCTCCTTATGAAGACATACATTACATCGTTTTATCAGAAGGATGGTATAAAATTCCCATACTTTAAAAGCAGTCCATTACAAGAAAAAGAACTGAGAGCAAATACTGCTACTCAATATCTTGGCATACCCAACATTAAATTTCTAATGGAAAATATATTTCATTTCAAATATATTTCGTCCCTTATTTTTGAATTTCACGCTGAAAGTGCTCCCTGTTTAGATGCCTACAAGCTGGATATTTTGGAAATGAAGCAAAAAGCCATAACACATTTTTCTTTTGAACAGTTCCATACTTCCACATGGACTTGGAAGATAAAGAAGGAGAGACATGAGACCAAGCCAGATATCCTATCCATAAGACCTCAATCCGTGCATTTTAGCTGCATTTCCAAGCTTTTCATTAAAACTCAAACTCGAGCCCTTTTATATGGCAGATGTAAGAAGAAGAAAGATTTCTGGATCCACCTGGAAAATATGTCCTGGAACGATGCTGAGAATAAATGTAGATCTCTTAACTCAACACTTTGGATACCTGAGTTGGATGAAAGTGTTAGCAAACGTTGTTGGAATCATGTCAACAACTATTATAAGCCAGCATTCATTGGGGTCCGTAAATTACAGGTGAGTTCTTAATCTATTTGATTTGAAATTACACTCAACTACTCATGCTATTGCAGACGTTATTTTTTTGTTTTTGCAAAGCTTCTTTATTCAATTTCCTGCCTTCTTGGCTTTATACATTCTAAGACATGTAATGATGATTTGGTAACCAAAGTAATTAGCTTAGGTGATCATAATGCAAAGGGCGATTTTCGTAAGACAACTGGCAATGTGATAGGTGGTGTATCGTATCTGACATTTGTTCAAGATAAAATAAGAAGACCTAGGATTTAAACAGTTCTAATGTCTCATTAATGTCTCCCTTCAACCTTCTCCATGTGGCTTTTTCTTCATTGCTGACATTATTAACTTTTTTTGCGTGTATAACCACTGTTGTTCTTTCTCAACTCACACATTAGGTATTGGGGGGTGAATGCCCCTTTCTCAAACAATTTGACTCTGTGGATAAACGCTTTGATTTGCAGGCATTATTTGATTTACTGTCAAATGCTTCAGAAATGGATGTACAACAATTGAAAAGATATTTTTCATCTCTACATTCCTTTGAATTTGAAGGTATTCTTCGTTTGAAACCTGCCTCAAAATAGGAAAAACTACTATTCCAAAACTTTTAAAATAGGGTTGAAAGGGTTCATAAAAGAAACAAAAATAGTAGTAATAATATCAAAAGTCAATTTTTTTTTAAACGTTTTTATTTTCACATACATACTGAAACATGGCAGAAAAAACACATCGCTAACAATAAGTGTTCTATGAGGCCATCTGCTCCTGATCTATATAATATTGCTATAAGCCTTTACTTCTTAACATTTACATAGTGCAATACTATTGTATTAGGGGGCTAGCTGGTGGAATACATGGGGAGCCCTGTAGTAGGAGAAGGGACAATAGCAAAGACAATTTACTCCAAGGATTGCGAAATCAAGACTAGTTTATTCTTCACATGTCTGCTGCCCCTCACAGGAGAAAATCCTGAAGGGGGCGTGGATATCTCTGACAGGCCCCTCAGAATACATGAGTTATGGAGGGTAACCGCTGTGCAATACCTTCAGGTAAAAATGTGTATACATCAACAATTGACTCAGGTTTTTCAGTATATCAACCAATGCAATTTACCAATTACTTTTCCGTAATATACCTTACGATTACACCCTGTCCCATACCTAGTATGTTTTTTATGCCACTCCAAAGACTTGAGATCATTATAATATTAAAGCTGCCTTCCCTAGTGACTCGATTGTTGATTTAACACATTTTTCTTGTAATTACCCCCAAATTAGTTACCAAAACTCACAATTAGGGTTCACATAAAGACAAGTTTGCTAAAGCTGTAAATACAATGATTTATTCAGTTCTGCATCAATTCCAAACTTCATTGTTTGGGCCCTTTACGTTTCATTTGTCGTGACAGGTGGCAGCCCCAGAGGCCAGTTTCCTGTATTGTACAATGGAGGGTACATGATTATATGCTTATGTTCCTATCATTTTTTTTATTCAGTTTAAGGCCAATACAATATTTAATTTTCATAGAAAAAAACGCTATATCCCTCAGGGATGTTTTCACACAGTGCCTGATAAGAGAATTGTTATTCGCTAACACATCCCATCTCACTACTAGAGTTATTACAAATCCAAGAGATAATTATACATGGAATGGTTACTATGTTGAATACATATCAAGAAATTGCAAATCTGAAAAAATAGGTATATATCGAAATAATTACTATGTCAAATACACAACAAGAAAATTGATATGTGTCATGGGTCCACCAGCTCGGACGAAATCCATCGCGAGATTCATGCATTCCTGCATAGATTTTGGGTGGTTTGTTTGCACCCACATGCTGAGAAACTAGTCCTTTAAGCCTGTGCAGACTCCTTCTGCATGTGCTCGAGGTACTGACCCTTGTATGCCCTTTTGCACAGAGTGAGCAAGGCTTCCCCATAATGTTGTAGGGATTCCCCTGGCTGCTGAACATGACCACGGTACTCTTCCAGCCATTGCTCTTCTGTTTTCATGTCTAGTATGACATGAAGCCATGTGACTATGTCACATAAACTCAGAGATCGCCATGATGAGTTCCCGCATGATGAGTTCCTGCATGATGATGTTCCCGCATCAGCGTCCCCTCACCCCAACCGAACAGTTCCGCGTAGTTAACAGCAGAAGCCAAGTACTCCTCCCAATCCTCTCCCTTGCGGTAAGGTTTGAGATTCTTTGGCTTCGGGCTCTCACCCTTACCAATTGTACTGTTCAGCCGAATCTCTGCTGGATGATCTTCATTATAAACGATACTAGATTCCATTTCTGGCATCAATGAACAACTCTCTTCCCATACAAGTGATCATGACTAGTTCCTGAAGAACCTTGAGTGTGCATATCACTGTCTGCAAACGGTATTGAAACGTTATCAGACGGAGATGGTTCATAAAATCCACTTGTCTGTTGACTGATTTGAAACCTGCTGGGGTATGGTAGCCATGGATCCTGTTTCACAGAGCGTGCCTCCTCACAGGCCGGGGAATGACACATAGTTTCTGGGCTACCCAGTAATGGTGATGTCATTTTTACTGGATACCTTCTATCTAAAATCTCGATAAGGCAATCCAGACAAGCAGCATGTTCGTGTAGACCATGGAACAGCCGTTGAATGCGCTTTTGCGGCACAATTTCATGCAGCAGCCAAAGCTCATCTAGATGCTCGAACACGTCACCCTTGGAAACGTTTTCCGGAAAGGTGCCTTTGTTATCTAGACTGCAAAGGGGCTAGGGTACAAAATTCCAGAGCCGCATCCGCATCTGCCCAGTTTCCTTGTTCCTCAGTCAAACCAGTGGCCTGACCTTGTTCCTCTGCTTTAACCCATTCAGGACGCATATTGACTTAAAGCACTCCCACATATATGACCGTATTGCCGTATAAGTCATTCCCACACGTTTGGCTGGATATTGCCTTAAAGCACTCCCATGTGTATGATAAAAGCATTACATGGGAAAGGACGCGTATTGCCAAAAAGCATCATAATAACAAAGTCATTTTGTGGTGGCGACGTTACGAGCCATCCTTAAGTTACATGACATGAATTAGTATGTCTAATAATATTAGTATTATATTAATATTAGAATGTGCGTCAACCAGAGAAAAGTGGACACAGTGAAGCGTTGTCCTGATGCGACATGTATATTTCACTCAGGACGTCATCAATTTGCTCAGGTTTGCTGCCAACCTGCAACCCCATCATTGCCTCCTGCAGTAAACTGCACCTGAGCCCCCCTCTCTCTATACACTACAATACTTTCTTTTCATTTCCTCTAATATCTATATTTCTATGATCCCCAACAAGGGCATTTTGATTGCTCACTTAAATACCCAAAGCCTATTTGGAAAATTCCCTCTTTAAACAGGAAATTAGTAAATTATCACCTACCGTATTAGGAATCTCTGAATTGCCACTCCTTCCCTAATCATTATCAAAACAACTGTCCATAAACCAATTACACTCCTGTGGGTAGAAATGACGACGACCAAGCTGACCCTGAATGCTATGCAAATAAAGTGGTAGAGGGAGAATGGTTGCTTTATATATAGGGTGGGCCAGTGTTTCCCTAAGGTAGAAAAATACAAATTGTTGATGTTAAAAAATCTCAATAACTAATAAACCCAGTAGGAATGGGATAATACATTTTCAAGTTAAATTAATATTGGTTCTTCATTTGCCCTGTTTTGTTATACTTTGGGTTATTTTTATTTCATTGTTGTATAAACATAGTCCTAAATAGTAGAAACGTTAACATTAGATGTCACTATAATTCATAATCTTTTAAGAGGGAGAAGGATACGAATCCATACTAAAACGTTATTAAATTTTTTTTATATTTATTCTTTAATGTTAGCACAGTTACACACACATCAACAAGGTGATTGGAGCATATTCAGCAGATATCTTTTATTTATTCGTCTCATGTAGATGGAAACAATATAACAATGTATCAAGTTGAATAAACAAACAGTTATTAGTATGCCACAAACAAAAATGTTTTATGAAATTTTATACATATTGATGCAGTGTTTTTACGATAATTTGTCCGTAATACATCTACATCACAAAACGTAATAAATGGTTAAAATGCGTTTTTTTGCAAAATGTTCTGACATGCGGTGTCATGCAAAAATAAATTCCTAGGGATATCAAGAAAACAGGTATCTAACAAAATCATCAATTACTGTAAATATATATACACGGCCTATGTTCACACCAGTAACTCTCCATCTCCATCTTCAACCAGTTAATTTCTCCATCCACATAGATACTATGCTTTAGAAAGTACCTAATCCTCCCAGGCTTCAGGGAATATTCGTCCACATCACCATCCTCTCCACACCAGTATGCAAGTATCAAGCTGTTACCCCTTGTTCTCACATTTCTATAACTTGAGAAGTGCTCACACCCATAGTCCAGTCGGTCATATTCAATGGCTGTTGTTGAACATGTACTTACATGCTTTCCCAAGTATAACACTCTGTACATTAATGTAAGTAAGGAAATGTCATCCTGAAATGAACATTTGTATTTATAGAGGGATGGAAAACACATGTTGTCTAAAACTGACCAGAATCTGGTGTTCAACTCAATAGGTGCGTCAGGAAATATCAATTTGTTTTGAATAACATTATCTTTATTCTGTACCTGACCAACCTCTGTAAACCTACCTAAATCGTTTGAGAATTCCTCAGGTAGTTCATGCTTAAGACCTAAGAGAATATCATAATTGACAAAATTCCGCATTATCTGTACCTCTATATTCTTATTATTTTTATTGATTGAACCAAGCATCCCATTAAATCTTTCAAAAGCAAAGAGCCAAAACCCATATATGCTACCATAACCCCTAATACAATCAATCAAGTGGCAGTGGAGGTGCATATTTGGTGTTATAGACTCCTTTCCATAGAGATTCTCCATCGATTTCCCAAAATTAGTGAACAATATGTCAGCTTGTTTTGCCTCCACACTTTGAATTAGAGGTTTAGAGATGAAGCAACAGGCTTTCACAAAACGCTCCCAACACAATAAGTGAGGTTTGGATAAAATATCATGAAGGCAATACATTGAGTAGATGAGTATCCATCCTTTCCATTCTTGGGCTGTCCAGGCACCCCAATTTGAACTAATACATTTCGGTACCCATCCAGAATCACCCCAAACATTCATATGCTCTAAGCGCTTGTCAATCGAAGAAATCTGGTTCCTAGTTATTATGCCTCTATCTGTCCAAATCTTCCACATATGTTTTGCGGTGCCCAGATATAGATTATGCATCGGATCGATGACACAAAATCTTACTGAGTCATAGTACGGTAGGTCATAGAGTGGCGTGTACCGCAGACCGTACAAGCACTCTAATTGTTTCATGCTTCCCTTTGTCTTCGCCTCTTGAATTTTCTTAATGTAGCCCCTGTTTTCTTCATGTGTTCTCTTTGGCCATTCGGTGGAGGTTCTATCAAACCCACTGTAGTCTTTCTTCTCAGCAAATCCTCCCTTAAATGCACACATGCATCTTGAACATCCCAGCCTTGCACTATGCCCTAAATATCCACATAGCTTCCTTGCTGCAGGGATATCGGAAGCTGCGCACAAAAGGGCTGCTCTCACAATTACACCACCTGGATAGTTGTCATCTGATATGATGATATCTCAAAATCCTAATTTGCTGTTTCACATTCAGCTCTAAATGCCTAACCATTGTTGTGTTGTTCATCATAAGCCATTCTCATAATATGCCTTTATTGCAACTGAAAATATACAGTGTCAGTGTGTCAGTATATAGTGTCATATGGATTTAACAATGTATTTATATTTTACAGGATGCTAACTACAGACTTTCCAGCAATAACAATTCCCATCTGGTCTACACTAACTGGCATGAACAGAGGATTAATGCATCAATGTATACTGTGTCACCTAACAACTTTGCTATTCATCCATGTCTAAGAAACCCAGAGACATTTGTTAGGAGGCAAACATCTCATCACATTTTGGTTGAAAGTTTGATGACCATCCAGCCATCATTAAAAACTCAAGACTTAGACTGTGTTGCACAACTACTTATAGATGCAGTGAATTATACATGGGTAGCAATACCTTGCTCCCAGAAATTCCCAAATGTTCGGTTTAAATGTTTTACAAACAATTTTGCAACTTCCAATCCCTTGTCAAACAAATATTTGGTGAGAATGTGTCCGAAAGGTTGGGTGTTTAGCACGGAAGAAAAGAGATGCACAGCTATAGTCAATGTTTATGACACAGTTACAAAGATATCAAATAACTGTATCAAACCAAGAGTATCCATGAAATATTTCCACTACCGTATGTACAGTAATTTTAGCCACTTGAACATAAATGGTGAAATGATAATATTCACCCAGGTAAAAGATTGGCCTCCTCCTATATCTATAGATGTGTACCAAAAACTTGCTTATAATGTTACAAAAATGATGTTAAAGAGTATTGCTTGCAATGATCAATTTTCAAACAAGTCAGACTGTCTCAAGCAACATTGGATGTGCACTGATGGTTCCTGCATTGTTCAACATAGGGTGTGTGATGGTCTGAATGATTGCAAGGACGGATCAGATGAACACAATTGTCTCAGTATATGTTCTGGGGCTGAGGAATGCTGGTCTCAGTGCTACATGCCTAATTGTACTTGTGGAGATTTGTATTACCAGTGTGATGAGGGAGGGTGTATTCCAGCTTCTAAAGTTCAAGATGGATATTGTGACTGTGAAAAATCATGTTCAGATGAGATTCAAGGTGAAGCTTGTGGTATACACTCACAATCATTGTTTAATTCTAAAATAACCCATAAATCAGAGCAGAATGTGGTGTATATTACAACAGGCTGGTATGTTGTTCTCCAACATGGCATTTGCTTCTATGACCGGCATGAATTAGCATCATATAATCAGTCACTTAAAGCTCATCAGTTGACTCACTGTAAATCATACATATGTACCAACCAGTTCAAATGTACCCAAGGTTACTGCATTCCCTATAGTGCAGTCTGTGATGGGGTGAGAGACTGCCTGGATGGTAATGATGAAGAAGGCTGTGAGCACCTGCAGTGTCAAGGTTTACTGAGATGTGCTAAGGATAATGTATGTGTACATGATGAGAATGTATGTGATGGTATCATACACTGCCCGTTATCAGGTGATGATGAGGCCCTCTGTCATCTGATTACCTGTCCAAAAGGATGTCTTTGTGTTGGTGATGCTGCCTCATGTGAGGACCAAGGTCTGGAGATGTTTCCTGACGGCATTAAAAATACAAAGTTTTTAAATTTGTCAAAAAACAAATTATCCAAGGCTAGAACCAACTCAACTATTTACAATCAACTCTCTATATTGGACCTTTCTTTGAACCAAATAGTGCAACCTTTGCCTATATTTGATAATATGAAATACTTAATAGTCTTGGACCTTCAATTCAACTTGATGCATACTATCCCATCCTTCACATTTCAGTGTATGCCAATTCTGAAGATTTTGAAAATAAATGGGAATCCGTTAAAACAGCTTGATGCTCTTAGTTTCAAAATTTTACCTAATTTGAGATACTTAGATTTCTCAAACAATTACCTGGACAAATTCTCAAGTAATTCTTTCGCTGATGTGCATAACCTTCTCAGCCTCAATATAACTAATAATAAGATAAGTTCTATTGCCTCAAATACATTCAGTAATTTTAAAAACCTAGAGAATTTGTACTTGGGTAAGAACCCAATTTCCAAGATTGATCCAAATAGTTTTAAAAAGTTACATAAGTTAGCTAAAGTTGAATTACCATTAGTGAAATGGTGTTGCTTTGTGAATAAGAATATTATGGGTTGTGACCAGTCAGATGACGGGCAATGCTCAATTGTCCTAAACCCTAGTATGAGGCTGCTGTATGTAATGTTAACCATGCTTGTCTTGGGATCTATGATATGTATATTAATGCATTTGATATACACAATATACATGGAGCACATATTTGGCTTCAGTTGTGTTGAAGGATTGACCTGTATCATTGCTAAATTGATGTATACAGCTTATCTCATTGCTCTCATATCTCAGGACATGAGTGATGATCCCAGGATGTTAAATGAAAAGACCGAGTGGAGAAAAGGAAAACTCTGCTATTTGCTCAGATTCCTTCTTTTCAACTCTCAATACAGTGATGTCATATTGACACTTATCTTTTCCATTGAGAAATATTTGCTTATTCGAAACCCTCTTAGGCAACACAAAAATGCTACAAATATCTTGTTAACTAAGGTTATGAGTGTTTATACTGTCTCCGCAATGCTGTCATGTATACAGTATATGATTGCAGTGCAGCATGAGGACCTAAATGCTGACTGTCTATTGACTGAGGTGGCAAATACATATGATTGGATATTTACTTTTGTAGTAAGTTTCTTTATGATTTCTATTTCAATTGTAACCATCTATTTAAATTGGGCCTCAATGAAGACAATGAAAACTATAAGGGAGGATAGCGGAAAACACTTTGGCATAAAAGAGAAGAGAAAGTTTGCACTACTTTTCATGCGTCCATTAATTGCACTTTGTGGATGGGGCATCAATTTGGTCTTATTTGTTGTTATCTATGTGGGAGATATGGCATCACTGTCTTATCTAGTCATTGCCATCTTCTCCATCACTATGTTAGATGCAGACAACCTGCTGACATTTTATGCCAAGATAAATAGAGCAAATACCAAATCATGCCACAACCAAGATGTCACCACCAGTACAACAGACAGGTCGAACACTAAAAACTCAATGTCTCTTGAAATAAGAAGCTTTACTCAAGATACACCACACTTTAAAACTAAATACTGAATCAGTTGCTTTAGCTGACAGTTCAGCTCTCAATCAAAGAATCCAACATGAAGTGGTTTGCTATATAGAATCACAAACTATAATGTAATATGGTGATATTATCTACTTTTTAAAATCCTTATTGAAGTATTGTATGTTATTGTTAAATCTAAGCTCATTTTGTACTTTCTACTGTTTCAAATCCAATATTGTCTGACATAATAAGTCTCAATTATTTTTTAAATGTCATCATTTTCACACTCTAAACCATAGCTTATCATTTACAGCTCATCATAGGCATAGGGGAAATACTCTTTACAATACAATATTAATCTTTCCATTGATCATTGTAATTATTCTATGACCCAACTCTAGTTATTCAATTGATCCTTAATTGTATCTTGGTGTAGTTGAGTATTGGTGCAATGTTTGTATAGAAGCACATTGTTTGTATAAATACACATTGTTTGTATAAATACACATTGTTTGTATAAATGCACATTGTTTGTATAAAACCACATTGTTTGTATGAATACACATTGTTTGTATAAATGCACATTGTTTGTATGAATACACATTGTTTGTATAAATGCACATTGTTTGTATAAAAGCACATTGTTTGTATGAATACACATTGTTTGTATAAATGCACATTGTTTGTATGAATACACATCGTTTGTATGAATACACATCGTTTGTATGAATACACATTGTTTGTATAAATACACATTGTTTGTATAAAAACACATGGTTTGTATGAATACACATTGTTTGTATAAATGCACATTGTTTGTATAAATACACATTGTTTGTATAAATACACATTGTTTGTATAAATACACATTGTTTGTATAAAAACACATTGTTTGTATGAAAACACATTGTTTGTATAAATACACATTGTTTGTATAAATACACATTGTTTGTATAAATACACATTGTTTGTATAAAAACACATGGTTTGTATGAATACACATTGTTTGTATAAATGCACATTGTTTGTATAAAAACACATGGTTTGTATGAATACACATTGTTTGTATAGAAGCACATTGTTTGTATAAAAACACATGGTTTGTATGAATACAGATATAGTAGGCGAGGATAAGAGATATTCATAAAAGATATGTTATATTAAATTTATTGGTAGCAAAATAAGGATTATATTGCATGACCATGTGTGAATGTGTGAATTACTGTTTAGGGTTCATATTCCTTTATGGAATTGGAATTTCTGATTGTGAAATAGTTGTGTATGCATATTGTATTGTATTGGTTGTCTCTCGATAGTACCGGCAATAATAACATCAACAAGGAGTGGTGGTGCGAAGCAGTCTTTGTTGACCGCCCTAATTTAATAAATGAAAATGAAATAAAAATGAAAACCGGTGTGTACAGTGTGGAAGCAAGTGAGAGAGTGAGGTGGTGAGAGAGGGAGGTGACCGGTGCAGGGAACCAGTCCGGTCACTCGCCTGAGAGTGGCCACTAGCAGCAGGGGGAGGGGGGAACTCGGCCCACCAATAACCCCATTGAGGCGGTTGCATAAATGTGACTCATTTTTCATGGATAACATCCTACCACGAGGGTTGATGGTTGTACCTGATAAACCAATATTACTAGATCTGTCCATATGAATATAAACGGACATTTTGTTTGTTAATGAGAGTGTATTGTTTATACTTATGTTCATATTTGTCTCACTAAATAAATACTTGAATCCCAGGAAAACGTGACAAAACGTATTTTATTCCAAGAAATCCTGCTGTTCAAAATCTAACATTGGCGGCCAAGGTGTTCCAGGGGTGTTCCATGAGTGTGGATAACCAGGCTCCAGCTACAGGTAGCCGCGCTTCCACACCTGTGGACACCCCCGTTACCTTTTGAGATTGGACAAGCAAGGTTGTCCACTGGACGCTTCATGTAGCCACCTTATTTTCATATGAGGAAAAAGACAGTTTAACTACTGAGAATGTACGCTGAATTGACACTCATTAGTAGAAAATATATAATTGTTAATTCTGAGGCTGATATGACCATGATTTTATTATATATTTGTACATAAAGGATGGGGAAACAGTTTTAGGACAGCTACATGTAGCGTCCAAGGACGGCTACATGGAGCGTCCACGGACGGCTATGGTAACACACCTGTAGCTGCGCAACTGGTTACGTTTGGCCAGGGTGAAAGATGGCCATGGTAGGCTACAGTAAGCCTCCTTTGGAAAGCTAACAACTGGCTTGCGCACATAGGGAGGTTGATTACTATTAGAGCTATTAGAACTTAAACTGCCTGTATTAGACTCGTCCCACAAGTATTCCTGAGAGAGAGCAGACTCATGGGCCATTCCTATGTAAATCTAGAACGTGATAGCATGGCGATTACTTAGAGAAAGGCTTGGTCGTCCCCCCTGTAGGAGGTAAATAGGGTCTTAGTGACCTTGGTCAGTGAGTCGGAGCGCACTAAGAAAGAGTACAAGCGAGCAAGTAAGTTTCCAAATCAGTCAGGTTTTATTCCAGGTTAAAATCCAATACAAGTATCCAGGGAAGGGTCAAGATGGTAAATGACAAATCTGTACGACTCACAGTGAGCCTTATATACTCGAGAAAATGCATAAAACACTCATAAAATAACCATAAAAAGAAGGGGGACAGTTTAACATGGGTGACGGCTTGTCCTGGGTGACAGCTCGTCCCCTCGTCCCCGTCTGTTTATTGTCAGTCCGTTAAATGGCCCTTTGTCCGTAACTCCCGGACAAGGTAGGTAATACCAAGCAAGGCTACGAACATGTAGCTTGAGGAATGACAAACATCAACATAAAGCATACATCAGGTTGAATAAGGTAATAAGAGTGAATGAAACAGACGGAGTAGTCTAACAGTTTAACAGAGTAACACTGTAAGGGTTTATATTAAGTTAAGGGGAAAACAGAGTGTTTCTAGAACAATATAGTTAAGATACATAAGCCCAACGCAGGGCACCTCTGGTGGATTATAAGTGCACCAATCCTTTATGGATGGCCACATAGGGGATTGCAGTAAAACTACTACAGTGAATTATATTATAATAATTAGTGATATATTATATATATGTTAGTTCTGAACATCCCTTTTTGCATAGATGATTCTGTTCGCAGAAGAGAATAAGGAATATTCAATATTTGAAGAACTACAACATTCCAAACCCAAAATATTTGGCTGTTTCATTGTTAGTGTGGAATGTAACAACACCAGCTTTGAGCTCCTGCTGCCACTAAAGGATGGGAATCCAATAATGTCGTCATGACAGTGGTCTCTTTGAGAAAAATAGTTTCCAATTCTGAAAGTGATGAGGTAACGTCAAGCTAATGATGACTGTAAAGCGACTGAATGATTTCTGTACCCGGTACCACACAATCATGTCACAGTCATCCTCCCTAAAAATAATAATAGCATTTCCTCACGTTTTACTTTCATATAGCCTTAAGTTAAACTTATTACAGTATTCCTGGGTGCTGTATGCCTCCACAGACACACAAAAAAGCAGTCCATATGAATGAAAAAGGTGTTAAAACCTAGCAAATGTTTATGAACTGAAACATCCGAATTTGACTTTCATTGACTGGATAACCAGTGGTCAAGCCAGTGGTCGAACGGTGCCTCCTCCTGGCGTGGCTTTGTATAGCCGTTGACCTAATAAATAAGTTCAAACTCAGCCATTGCTCTAGTTATACCTACCATGGTACCAGGAGTTAAAACGATATATAACAACTCAAAGGCAAAATGGACGGTATAAGTAGGTGTGGGCACAATGTTAATGGAGGGACTGTGATACACAGGCCAATGGTACACCATGTTATGGTCAGACCCATCACAGGCCAATGGTACACCATGTTATGGTCAGACCCATCACAGGCCAATGGTACACCATGTTATGGTCAGACCCATCACAGGCCAATGGTACACCATGTTATGGTCAGACCCATCAGCTTATATTCACACGTGTGGTGTTTAATGCAGTGGGTGCTAGGGAACATGCCCCACTGACATCCAGCTGTGTTCAACCATGCTCCATCAGTTCCCAGAAACACAGATCTATACACTTCAAATGATACTTACATGTTACTGAGAGAAAGAGAATACATGATACTAGAACAAATGAATAATTTATATTGCATACTTTAATTTTCAAAAGTAAAAATATCAAACTTAAAATATGGAAATATTTAATAGCTGTCCTAATGTTTACCATCATTAGAATCGGCTTTTAATCTTTTTAAATATGATATCTCAAAATAATTTTTTTGCTACTTATGACTCATTTTCTTGTGACACATCACATTCATTTCAGAGCAAGACTGAACCAGATCTGAAAAAAGGGTGCAAAACATCCTGCTATCAACTTGCGCAAACTTGGAAGAACCTGGAACCAGAACTAAGATGACGGAAGATTAAAAAGAAGCATGAAAATGTTTTAATGTGTGACAAAAAGACGTATAATAAAATGACACGCCTACCCTGCCTCGACCAACAAATCAATTACTGTAAACGTAATTTATTTTTGCGCAGATGAATTTCCGTGCACTAAGTATTTTAACACCATTTCGCGCGGATTTAAATTCGCACGGCAAGGCAGTTTCACACCTTGTTTATGACATAACTATTCCTTTGGAGCAGGATTTATTTTCGCGCACAAGGGTAGGTGCGCTAAAATAGTGAAAATAAATACGGCGTGAACATTAATACATTTACAGTAACTAATAGTCAGCAACACTTCACTTTTATTTTGATATTTTAATTATACAATTATGCGTTTAGAATAAGGAGGTCCCATAGTGGCATTAATTTGATTAATTTACAAGTTGTTCCTCACCCAGACATACTAGGGGGCGGGAGAAAGACGGAGTAGGGAGGGAGAGGGAAGGGAGGGAAGGGAAGGAGGGAGAGGGAGAGGGTGGGGAGGGAGGGAGGGAGAGAGAAGGGAGGGAAGGGAAGGAGGGAGAGGGAAGGGAGGGAAGGAGGGAGAGGGAGAGGAGGAGACAGAGAGAGGGGAGAGAGAGGGAGAGAGGAGAGAGGAAGAGAAGGAGACAGAAAGAGGGAGAGAGAAAGGGAGAGGGAGAGAGAGAGAGAGGGAGGAGAGAGTGCTGTTTTCCCAGTCGGCGACATTGTTGGCAAATCCAATCGTCGCCAATTCAATCTGGAGACTGGATGTATTCAAATCAATTTAATTGAACAAACCTTTATTTGGTTGAAATCTTCAACAATAAACTACATCGCTATTTATAAGCAGTTGCTCTTAATGAACAGGCGGGGGAGCAAGATGGCACAGTAACAGTAATATAACCTAGATTCGCTCGTGATTAAATTTGTATGAATCCCTGATAAAACACATGTAGCATACAGCCCTGGACCTTACTATTAATACACTATAGGCTAACATTTAAAATGAAAGAAATGGGTACAAGGTAAACATTTGAAACATTTCATAGTTAACATGTATCATAAGAAATAGGTTCTGACATGAAAACATAGATTTAAACCTCTCCATAAACCATTTAGAACTTGATAAGGCTAAACCAATTCTGTCAAACTGTGCCATCTTGGATTTCCCCAAAAACTTTTGGCCAAAAGGTTCTGTATTTCTCTGGATATCTTGTTATCAAAACTAATTTTAATCTATTAATAATTACCTATTGAGTTTGGCTTTTAAACTGATTAAGTACTTGGAATAATCGCTGTGTAATGTCTGCTTATTTACTTGTACGGCGATTCGGGTAAATAACAACAAGAATAGAACAACACAGATCTCCGAGTCCTTGCTAGCGTTTCAGTCTTTATTGCCGACTTCAGCTAAAAAACCTCTCATCCACAGTGAAAAAGGTTCTCCCTCCGCTTCACAGAAGAGAGGGATAAGACCAAAAAATTACAGTTAAGAAAAGGTATTTATACACAAGAATCAAGATCAAACATAGGCTAGCAGTACAATATACAAATAAGAGAAACAAAACCCCCACACGACATCTGGTGGCAAACCATCCCTGCAACAGGTAGAACAACCAGCCCGAATCCAGTCCGGCCGGCCGCACCTGGATAACCGGGTGACTAGACCGGGGGTTAGGGACACTGGCTAGCGGCGCCGGGACAGAGCGGGGATAACCGCTCCGACCCGGCACCACCACACTCAGCACCACAGCTGTAGTATTCACTTTATTAACGATAGTAAGATTATATCAATATTTTCAAATAATTATTTAAAAAACTGTGAAAACTGTGAAAGTCGCTCTTTCCCCATAGACTGTAATAAATAGTAATACATTTCAGTGCTTCCTGAAATAATAATGAACAAGGAGACATTATTTTTATTGAATCTTTTGTTTCACCCAGACCTGTTCTTTCAGGAGTCAAAGTTTGAAAAAAGTTTTATATTAATTTTTTCCATATTTCCTTATTCCATTTAAAAAAGTATTTACATTTTTAGAAATCATATATATCAAATGAAAAAGATATATTGATAATAATGTGGTGAGTTGAGGTTGGTTTTGTGATAATCATTAGACATTTTGACCTTTGGCTTGGATGTTTTTATGGCAATATGCCATCTATTTTGTCATATTTCCGGAACACATCAAAATTTACAAAAGGAAAGCTTTATGGTGAATAGAACCCAGTCAATGGTGCCCAGCTGCTATGGTGTGACTGTGCATGGCCCATTAACCCCCTCCAGCTGAAGCCTTTATGGGTTATATTTTCAGAAAATGTACAATTGCCAGCTCTACACATTTAGGAAATTCTCCTAAATTAGGCTGAAAAATGTAGAACACCAGGTATATCTGAATATATTTTGTATCGAATCGGTTTAAAGTATCAGTTCTGTTATGTTTAAATGCATTGTGAAGTTCATTTTTGTCTTATATGTGTGTTATTTGAGAGGATTGGTGAAGGCGAATTGTACATTTTCTGAAAATCTGACCCTTATATAAACTGCCTGTATAGGGTATATATACAGCTCCTGCACTGTCCACCACCAAAACTGCTGGACCTCCTGCACATAGAGTGACTCACTGAGAGCTGCTCACTCACTCTCACACTTCCCCACATACACAGGTAGGTCTACATTTCATCAAAGCTATTTTCTGTTTTTCCAGTTTATTCTGTAAAACACTGGACATTGAGGATCCTTTCTCAAGTCTTCAGACTTTAGTTGTTTCTTCTTGGTTCTTTTTGATATTTTTTCCGCTAGGAGTGCTGGTTTTTCTTACCACATATCTGCTCTAAGTTTATTTGTATTTGAAGGAGGAAAAATACTGAATAAAAAAGGTGCTATATAGTATAGGATTAATGACTGAAATTGAACGGCTGCTGGTACATTGATTGGGGTATAATCTGTGTGATATACATTAAACAGTGCAGTAGGTGTGCATTTAATCAAAGCTATTGTAGAATGTGAGTAAAATTTTAATTGTTTTGGGACATTCACAATCTTGCTGGCTGGGGAGGTGTGAACTCTTTCCTTCACTATCTCCTTTTTTTGCCAGTATATTCTATAAAACACTGGGAGTTGAGGACCTTCAGATTTTATTTGTTTCTTTTTCTTTCTTTTTAATAATTATTTACTTTTGCTAGCAAATGTGATATCTAGGGGGTTACAGAGGTTGTTATTACCATGTTTTTATTCTTTTTAAAGTTCAAAGAAATTTTGTTTTGCTTACACCATTATGTCAGTTGATAGAGTTGTGTAAATCACCTCACTTAGATCATTAATGTAGGCTAAAGGGTGGTCTCCACTGGCTGTGGTAAGCTCTGTGGTAAGCCTTGTGATGGTGCTGTGATGGTGAAAAGTGGCGAGGTTCTGCCTACATGGCCATGTAGGCATGACCTCAGCATTCCTCTCAACCTACAGAACCAGCACAAACCATCACAAGGCTTACCGCAGAGCTTACCGCAGTCAATGGAGACCCCCTTAAAAAGAGAAGTTGTCCCAAGGGTGTACCTTCGGGAATACTAAACTATGCTCTCACTATTCTTTTCATGGTTACATTGTATCTAATTCAATGATTATATATACTCAGATATTGATTCAGATAATTCATCTAATAACTCACTGAATACCTTTCATTGCTATTGTTTACATCCAGTCTATCACTGAATACCTTTCATTGCTGTTGTTTACATCCAGTCTATCACTGAATACCTTCCATTGCTATTGTTTACATCCAGTCTATCACTGAATACCTTTCATTGCTATTGTTTACATCCAGTCACTGAATACCTTTCATTGCTATTGTTTACATCCAATCTATCACTGAATACCTTTCATTGCTGTTGTTTACATCCAGTCTATCACTGAATACCTTTCATTGCTATTGTTTACATCCAGTCTATCACTGAATACCTTTCATTGCTGTTGTTTACATCCAGTCTATCACTGAATACCTTCCATTGCTGTTGTTTACATCTAATCACTGAATACCTTTCATTGCTATTGTTTACATCCAGTCTATCACTGAATACCTTTCATTGCTGTTGTTTACATCCAGTCTATCACTGAATACCTTTCATTGCTGTTGTTTACATCCAGTCTATCACTGAATACCTTTCATTGCTGTTGTTACATCCAGTCTATCACTGAATACCTTCCATTGCTGTTGTTTACATCCAGTCTATCACTGAATACCTTACATTGCTATTGTTTACATCCAATCACTGAATACCTTTCATTGCTGTTGTTTACATCCAGTCACTGAATACCTTTCATTGCTATTGTTTACATCCAGTCTATCACTGAATACCTTACATTGCTATTGTTTACATCCAATCACTGAATACCTTTCATTGCTGTTGTTTACATCCAGTCACTGAATACCTTTCATTGCTATTGTTTACATCCAGTCTATCACTGAATACCTTTCATTGCTGTTGTTTACATCCAGTCTATCACTGAATACCTTACATTGCTGTTGTTTACATCCAGTCTATCACTGAATACCTTCCATTGCTGTTGTTTACAGCAACCATGCATCTACAACACATCCTCTTCATTGCCTTCATGGTTGCCTTGGTAATTGATGTATCAATGGCAAAGCCAGCGGGAAAAGGAAAAGGAAAAGGAAAAGGAAAAGAGATGGAAAAAGGTAAGGTATTTTATGTCAGACCTTCGCCTGTTACCAACCTTGCTACTGGATGATGAACACTATGTACACTATATCACACCTTAGCCTGTTACCAACCCCACTACTAACTGATCCACACTGTGTACACTATATCACACCTTAGGTAGTTACCAACCCCACTACTAACTGATCCACACTGTGCACACTATATCACACCTTGTGATGTTAATTTTGTAGTTTGTAGTTTAATTTGCTAATGTACTAACAATGTTCATGTTTACCTAGTAACTTTTAAAAAAGAAATTGTATTCTGCCTATTGTAGTGAAATTATTGATAATATAACAATGACTCCAACCCACAGGTGCTGAGCTGAAGGGCATCATCCTTCAAGGTCTCAATGGGCACACTGGTGAAGGACAAGACCACACAGGACAAGACCACACAGGACATGACCACAAGGGACAAGACCACAAGGGACAAGACCACAAGGGACATGACCACAAGGGACAAGACCACAAGGGACATGACCACAAGGGACAAGACCACAAGGGACAAGACCACAAGGGACATGACCACAAGGGACAAGACCACAAGGGACAAGACCACAAGGGACAAGACCACAAGGGACATGACCACAAGGGACAAGACCACACAGGACAAGACCACACAGGACAAGACCACAAGGGACAAGACCACAAGGGACAAGACCACACAGGACATGACCACAAGGGACAAGATCACAAGGGACAAGACCACAAGGGACAAGACCACAAGGGACATGACCACAAGGGACAAGACCACAAGGGACATGACCACAAGGGACAAGACCACAAGGGACAAGACCACAAGGGACAAGACCACAAGGGACAAGACCACAAGGGACAAGACCACAAGGGACAAGACCATGAGGAACTTGACCTTGGAAGTGGAGATCATGAGGAATTTGGGAGTGGAGATCATGAGGAACATGACCACAAGGGACATGACCACAAGGGACATGACCACAAGGGACATGACCACAAGGGACACAACCATGAGGAACTTGACCTTGGAAGTGGAGATCATGAGGAATTTGACCTTGGAAGTGGAGATCATGAGGAACTTGACCTTGGAAGTGGAGATCATGAGGAACTTGACCTTGGAAGTGGAGATCATGAGGAACTTGACCTTGGAAGTGGAGATCATGAGGAACTTGACCTTGGAAGTGGTGACCATGAGGGACATGACATTGGAAGTGGAGAAGTTGTGTAGAAGTGAAAAGCCTTCATCCTTGCTGCAGACTGGTAAGTGGTTCCTTAGTTCTTGATTTAAATACAGGTTAACGGGTGAGTTGGTTGAAGGAGCCTGAATATTGCACAAGTTGTGTAGCAACCATTGCCAACAATATCCTAAGCGACTGAAACCAATGAATTAACAGATTTATCATATACGGTTTCAATCATGAAATAGAAAAGAATCAAGTCACAAATTTGAATTTCAGCAGTAATCTTAGTAACAAATATAGACTGGTTGCCATTTAAACCCCACATTACTCACTAGTGAAATACACACCATGTGTAACTCACTCTAGATATGTTGTTTTCAGAGCAATGCGTGTATAATATCATACTATAAACCAACATGTGTTGAACTCTCATTGTTGTATTAGTCCAGTCCAGTCCATATTCTGTCCTCCACTCACTTCAGTTGAACTGAGTGGGACAGCTACAGCAAATTAAAGTTAAATTGTCATCCCGAAAATGGGAAATAGATCAACTTAATAGGTAGCAACATTGTATTTTAGAAGTGTTTATTGTATGAGTGAACAAACATGTCAAATTGCCAGGTTCACCCATTTTCTCTACTTGATGTAATTGTTTATAAAAGAGAAATAACAATACTTATATATAAGGATTTGTGGTCATGTATAACTGTCCTCTCCTTCTCAAAATAGCTTGACAGAAAGCTGGCCAATTCCACCAATTTGACAACATAAAATAAATTTGGCCCCCAACCGTGGAAAGGGGTAAAATGAGCTTAAATCAAGTTAATTATCATTAATTTGATTTTTCTTTGATTGGATGTGAGCCACCAACCTGTGGAACAACATTTTTGGCATTTTTAGCCCAATTTATTTTATTTTTTTATTTCAAAATCCCATTTTGGGGGCAAAAATCGTTTTTTTTAACAGCCATTAGTCCGTGGAATTGCTAAATTTCTAAATAATCTTCAAAATTAAACATTTTTTTTAATATGTTGTGATAGTAGGTTACGTGAATATGATCTGTGTACAAAAAAAATGCAAAAAAAATATTTTTAGCAGAGAAATAACATGGCAGCAAAAGGGGGTGGGTACCCTAGCCCATGTCGTCTTCGTCACACCTATTTTAGGGTTTTTTAGAGCCTTACAAGGCATAAATTTAATAATAAACTTTAAATTTGACATTTATTATTAACTTTGCTTAATAGCAATCTATGTAGACTGAACTTAAGAATTTCCGAGTCGTTTTTGAATGATTTTCATGGGAAAATGCTTAAAAAATCTTTGTCACGCTGTCGTCTTCATCATGTCGTCTACGTCACGTCTGCCATCACAAAATGTCAGAAATGGTATCCCTCACATATATATGATATCAGAATCTTTATGTTTAAATTTTTGCCTCTAAGTACTTCAACAGGACAGGAACAATCAATTCAAGTATTCAAGTCAACTTAAAAAAGTAAACGAGGGTAATAAATGTTATATATATTCTAAATATAATGAGTTATATAATGTGTATACATGCATTATAATGTGGGCAGAGGGTCAATGACCTAGCACCCTTGCCGCTGCCATTATCATTACCATTACAGAATGGTTATTTGGCTGTAAGTTTTCTTCTCGTTAGAATATTTTCACCAAATGAAAGGTGTTATGATCCTTATGTCGAGACCTATCAAGTACAAAATAGTTCAATGCATTATGTGCATATTTGTTTTATCTATTTCTAATTTAAATCCTCATTTATGTAGAAATATGTACCATTATTCGTAATGCTATTTTTTACATATTTGGGATCTATTTTTGACCCCCCTGTAAAGAGGTTGATAGAAAATAACAAATCAACTGATAAAAGTAAAAATTAATTTTTGGTATTTTGAGGGTGTCTAGGGGCCCAAATGTTGTCAAATTGGTGGAAATGGCCAGCTACTAGATTGAGCTGGAAAGTGTACTCAGTCTAGGCCCAAAGTTAAGACTGTCCCTCCCTTCAAACAAAAAGAAAGCCTCTCACCTCAAACCACAAAGTGCCATTATAATTCCTTTAAGACCGCAGAATGTCATTATATTCCAATTAAAACGCTGAGTGATAGGCCAGGATTCAGATTAGCAAAGTCGGCTGACATTATATGGGTCATTAAAAAATTACGACACACTTGAGGGGGTGGGGGTGGGTGTCAGACAAAAAAGCGTTATATAATTTTTGAATGACCCAATACCATTCTTATCTGATCTGAGGGTTTGGACCTAGATTGTTCTAAACATTTTAGACATCACTATAGCATGCTTAAATAAATCATGGCCATGGACATTTATATACTGAATGTTCTGTTATCCACTTGGTTGACATATAATTACAATGTATCTGATTTCTTGTCCACACAGGTCATGGATATAAGCAGTTGGAATAACATTAGAATCCAATCAAGATTTACTGAAGTTTTGGAGGGAGAATGCATTAGGAAGATCCAGGAAGTGTGCAGACCTAGCAGTTCTGCATTCGCTTATCATAGAAATAGATTGCAGATGCAAGATTAGAGTCTAAGATCGAATAAAGAATTCATTATTATCATATATTATGGATGTATTTCACCCTGTAATAATTGATCTGTATCTTTATTGTGTACCAATGTACCAGAGACACTGACTGTATTAAGTAAAGGATGTTTGAGCACTCACGACTAAAAGAGAAATACAAATGTCAAACCAACCTATTTTGCCTTGTTCTTAATGCTTATCTTGTATGAAATATTTTATTTTTATTACAAATTCAACTTGAATTAAGTAAATATTGAACAAAGTAATTTTTGTTTATAAAGTCCACTATAAGGCTAAAAATAAGTGGAGGCACTTTCTCAGAAGGCTAACTGACGGTGTGCATTGCGACGATATTGTTAAGAAACATTGGTCATCACAAATTGCATCTTATGATTCGACCCGCTGGTCTAGTTCTCTCTTCTTTTCACTTCTCAGAAGTCGTAGTATGACCTGGGAGGTGTTATTTGAGTGGGCTAGGGCCAGTGGAATATATTACGATCATTTTGGACATGTCGGACACAATGACACCTTCATCGTGTAAAATGGATTGTGCTTCTCACGAATGGAAATCTGGCGAGACAAATTATTTAATCTTCGAAATGCTAGCGTGGTTAGTAATCAACTTATGCTATGAGGGAAATCCCACCTTGTCAGACAACCCAGAAGTCGTTGTACGACCTGGGATGGATGTACAAGGGCACATTAATAGTAATGTCATGCGGACAGCATAATGATAACATTTCCAAAGAAACAGAAAACACATCTTTTACATAGAACTGTAATCATGGATACCATATACCAATGAACTGTGACGAAGAAATTAAAAATTGGGACATGTTGTCTAGAGCGAGAGGATTAAAAGTGGTGAATTATAATATTAGATCAATCTTGCCCAAAATAGACACCATACGAAATGAAATATTAAATAAAAATATAGATATATTCATCTTTACTGAAAGCTGGTTAAAAGAAGTTATTAATGATAGTCTGATAGAATGTCCGGGGTATACTAGTTATAGAAATGAAAGAAGCTCAGGAATGAGAGGAGTAGGTATCTGTTGTTTTGTGAAAAATGGATTTTTTGTGAATGATTCAACCGAATAGCAACAGTGAAATTATGGCCCTTAAGGTATGGAAGTTGAAGAACCCTGCACATAAGGTTTTAGCTACATATCGTCCACCGGCTGGTAATATTAATTCCTTCTTCTCTGATCTCGACGGTATTTTGAATAAGTGTGTCACCCGGACCAACGAAAATGTCATTATTGCAGGTGATTTTAATATCGATACTCTTATTAAAGATAATAAAACTAAAGCTATTCAACAATTCATATCGTCTATAAATTTTACAAGTTATATAACAGGAATAACTAGGTATGGCCAATAAAAAGACTCTATTATTGATCATTTCCTAATTAGAAGTAAAATAGATGTTAAATCGGGAGTTTTAGGTTACTCGTTGTCTGACCACCAACCGACATATGTGATTATGAAGAGAACTTTAGCAGCTAATCCGAAAATAGCCATCAAAGGTAGGTGTTTTAAGAACTATTGGAATGATATAATTATTTGAAGGAGAAAATTAATGGAATGGATTGGACAGAGTACTATACATGCAATGATCCGAATGAAGGTTGGGACATAATATAATAGTCATATTTTAAAAATCACAGATACAATAGCACCTATTAAAGAATTTAAGGAACGTCGAGTGAAACCAGTATGGTACACGGCTGAATTGACAGATTTAACTAAAAACAGCAGGCGGGAATTCAAGGAACTAATGCATGAAACAATAGAAGTCAATATATTTAGTTCAAACTTTGTATTGAGAAAGAACATGGTTGGGGGAATACAAAATGCCCAAAAAACTGGATGTTATTGTAGTGATTCGCTCTATGATCCGAATAAACAACTTAACAAGGCACAATTCCCTGTAGCTCTCTTTATTCGTCCAGTCCGTGGAAACGGCCCAGATTCCGGAGTTCCGGACAAGGTAGTCAATATTCTCCCGTACATACTACAGGTAGCTCCAACAGGAGTACATATCAAGTATAGTGTAAATGGCAATACACAGAGTACAGAATAATATACGGAGAACATAGTGATAGAGAACTCTTACAGGAATATTATAGATAGGGTTAAGTAATACAATAAGGGTACAAATAGTAAATTAGAGGTAATGTTTGACTATACATTACACCCAAGCGCAGGGCACCTCTATGTAAGAATAGATGAACTAGGCCTTTATGGCCTGCCACCAAGTGGAGCATTGCAGAACTACTACATTATCATATTATTTGGTGTTTTAGGGATGAGTGAAGTTTAGTTCCCTTCACTATTGATTTCAATGGGGGAAGCTCATTGTGATACAAGTTTAGCTGAATAACTTTATTTTTAGTTCAATGACCCCTTATTTTTTTTAATTGGGAGGGTAGAATAACATGTCAGCAATGTATATGCAGATTTTAAAGAAAATCATATGATTTAATCATATGCTATAAGGGGAAAATGCTGAAAATACCCATTTTCCCATAGACTTCTATAGTGAACAGCAATAAATTTCAGTGGTCCCTGAAATGAAAACTAATCCAATGACATATGATTTTTTTGGGCTTTTTGGGTTCCCCCAACCATGTTCTTTCTAAATCCAAAGTTTAAAGAAAATTCCATGATTCATTCATTTTTTAAGTAAACACTGGTATTTACCTTTAATGAACAGACGGGGGAGCAAGATGGCACAGTGACAGCAATATAACCTAGATTCGCTCGTGATTAAATTCGTATAAATCCCTGATTAAACACATGTAGTATACAGCCCTGGACCTTAGTATTAATACACTATAGGCTAACATTTAAAATGAAAGAAATGGGTGCAAGGTAAATATTTGAAACATTTCATAGTTAACATGTATCATAAAAAATAGGTTCTGACATGAAAATTTAGATTTAAACCTCTCCATAAACCATTTAGAACTTGATAAGGGTAAACAAATTCTGTCAAACTGCGCCATCTTGGATTTCCCAAAAAAACTTTTGGCCAAAAGGTTCTGTATTTCTCTGGATATCTTGTTATCAAAACTAATTTTAATCTATTAATAATTACCTATTGAGTTTGGGTTTTAAACTGATTAAGTACTTGGAATAATCGCTCTAGTATTCACTTTATTAACAATAGTAAGATTATATCAATATTTTCAAATAATTATGTAAAAAACTGTGAAAACTGTGAAAGTCGCTGTTTCCCCGTAAACTGTAATAAATAGTAATACATTTCAGTGCTCCCTGAAATAATAATGAACAAGGTGACATTGTTTCACCCAGCCCTGTTCTCTCAGGAGTCAAAGTTTGAAAAAAGTTTTATATTTATTTTTTCCTTATTTCCTTATTCCATTTTGTAAAAAATTATTTACATTTTTAGAAATCATATATATATATCAAATGAAAAAGTTATTCCCCCATATATAAACTGGCTACGGCGCCGACCATTGCACAGAGTGGGGCAACTGCGCGACTATCACTCAGTGTACGCATTGGTACAGGTGCACGCTTATCACTCAGTGTACTATGGATTTTAAAGTTCTTATGTAAGTTATTAATACTGTAATGATTATCCACAGGGATGTAGGGATATATATTAATTAATATCTCCTTTGTTTCTCCATTCTCTCCCCTACAAACTATTTCGAAATCCCAGCAAGTGTATATATGTTTTGGTCAAGCTGAGTCTATTTCACTCTGGCCAGTCCGGGTCAAACCACTCTAATAGAGAGGGGTGGCGGGACAAACCATTCTAATAGCAAGCTAGGGGTGGCCGCTATATAGTGTGAGGAGTGAATGTCTCTCTCTCCTCTCTCCTACTACCTCACTACCATACCTGTTACAAACACACAAGTCTCTCTCTCTCTTCTCTCTCTCCCTCTCTCTTTCTCTTTCTCTCTCTTTTCCCCCGTCCTACCTCACTACCATACCTGTTACAAACAGAAGGAGACTCTCTCTTCTATCTCCCTCTCTCTTTCTCTTTCTCTCTCTCTTTTTCCCCATCCTACCTCACTACCATACCTGTTACAAACAGAAGGAGGGATGAAGTGGGGACAATTTTTTTTTTAAGAACCAACTTTTTTTACGACTGACTGTTTTTTCCCAATTTTTTGACCAACTATTTTTATGGCCAACTTTTTTTACGACCCAACTTTTTTTTTCCAACCAACTTTTTCTTTCGACCAACTATCTTTTCGACAAACTTTTTATATAACCAACATTTTTTAAAGATTCTTTTACCAAAGAATTTACCTGTCCACACATTACTCATTATTATTAAGGAGGGGGAATAAAAGGGGAGGGAGAGCAAGGGAGGTAATCGGGGAGGGGGAGGAGAAGGAAAATTGATAGATGTATAGGTGTGTGCAGGGGGAGGGGGTGCAAATTTTTTTCCATGAAACCCTCTCATATCAGTCATTCTCATCTCTCCTCTCCCTTTCTTCTCTTCCCCCCCTCTCTCTGTCCCTCCCTCTCTCTCTCTATCTCCCTCCTACACCTTAGGCCTACTACCCCGACATAGGCCCCCTGTGATTTTAGCCATTTGGGGCAATCAAACTAATATAAATCTCCAAATTGAAATAAACGTCCAGGAAATTGTTGGATTCCTATAAGAAGTAGAAACACAACTGCCCTACAATCCAAGTGCTGAAGGCACTTGTACTGATAATAATGCAGTGAGTTGAGGTTGGTTTTGTGATAATCATTAGACATTTTGACCTTTGGCTTGGAGTTTTTTTATGGCAATATGCCATCTATTTTGTCATATTTCCGGAACACATCAAAATTGGAAAATTTACAAAAGGAAAGCTTCATGGTGAATAGAACCCAGTCAATGGTGCCCAGCTGCTATGGTGTGAATGTGCATGGCCCATTAACCCGCTCCAGCTGAAGCCTTTATATAAACCACCTGTGTAGGGTATATATATACAGCTCCTGCACTGTCCACCTCCTACATACAGAGCAACTCACTGAGAGCTGCTTACTCCCTCTCACACTTCCCCACATACACAGGTAGGTCTACATTTCATCAAAGCTATTGAGGATCCCTTTTTTCAGCTTTTCAGATTTTAGTTGTTTTTTATGGTTCTTTTTAATATTTTTTCCACTAGGAATGCTGGTTTTTCTCACCGCATATCTTAGTTTATTTGTATTTGTAGGAGAAAAATACTGAATAAAAAAGGTGCTATATAGTATAGGATTAATGACTGAAATTGAACGGCTGCTGGTACATTGATTGGGGTATAATCTGAGTGAGTCTGCATTAAACAGTGCAGTATGTCTACATTTAATCAAAGCTATTTTCTGTTTTTCCAGTTTATTCTGTAAAACACTGAACATTGAGGATTCCTTTTTTCAGGTCTTCAGATATTTTTTTTTTATGGTTCTTTTTGATATTTTTTCCACTAGGAATGCTGGTTTTTCTTACCACATATCTGCTCTAAGTTTATTTGTATTTGAAGGAGGAAAAATACTGAATAAAAAAGGTGCTATATAGTATAGGATTAATGACTGAAATTGAACGGCTGCTGGTACATTGATTGGGGTATAATCTGAGTGAGTATACATTAAACAGTGCAGTAGGTGGTCATTTAATCAAAGCTATTGTAGAATGTGAGTGAAATTTTAGTTGTTTTTGGACATTCACGATCATGCTGGCTGGGGAGGTGTGAACTCTTTCCTTCACTATCTCCTTTTTTTGCCAGTATATTCTATAAAACACTGGGAGTTGAGGACCTTCAGATTTTATTTGTTTCTTTTTCTTTCTTTTTAATAATTATTTACTTTTGCTAGCAAATGTGATATCTAGGGGGTTACAGAGGTTGTTATTACCATGTTTTTATTCTTTTTAATGTTCAAAGAAATTTTGCTTTTCTTACACCATATATCATTTGATACAGTTAAGATTGTCTTGTAGAAGAACGTTGCCATTTTCCCCATTACATTTGAAATGTTATTGTATAATACGGTGTTATCCGCAAATAGTTGTATGTTTGAGTCTTAAATCACCTCACTTAGATCATTAATGTAGGCTAAAAAGAGAAGTGGTCCCAAGGGCATACCTTGGGGGATGCCACAGGTTACTAACCTATCTACTTGCTATTCGTTTCATGGTTACATTGTATCTAATTCAATGATTATACTCATATATATATTTATTCAGATAATTCATCTAATTACTCACTGAATACCTTTCATTGCTGTTGTTACATCCAGTCTATCACTGAATACCTTTCAATGCTATTATTTCAGCAACCATGCGTCTACGACACATCCTCCTCATTGCCTTCATGGTTGCCTTGGTAATTGATGTATCAATGGCAAAGCCAGCGGGAAAAGGAAAAGGAAGCGGGATTAAAATAGGTAAGTTATTTCATATCACAACTTGGCTTGTACCAACCCTGCTACTAACTGATTCACACAATATGTACACTATATCATACCTTAGCTTGTTACCTCTCTCAGATCTCCAGCCCTTGATATAACACTTCAAAGTGTTGATAAGGGCGTAAAGCAACCAATCTCACTCACTCACTTAGCTTGCTACTAACTGATTCACACTATGAATTTGTTTAGAGAGACCACCATTTCTAGAACAATGTGTTTCACAGAGACACAAAGGCTTTAATTTCGTAGTTTGTAGTTTAATTTGCTAATGTACTTGTTACATGATGTTACGCAATAATGGCGTAACAGTGGGTAACGACTTTATGATCATTAATTAACATTAATGAGGGATATGTTATGCGTTATGGTAATTAATAATTAATATAAGAACCTATTGGGTATCAGGACCCAGGAATTTATTGCATTGAATACGGTAGTAAGGGGAATCACAGGTAGCACTCTCAGCTCATTATATATTCCTCCAATCAACAATAGCCACATGGACCAAGCTCTCACCTGTATGCCAAGACCACAATAAACACTATTCTAGATCTTAGGATCAAAGCCTTAGGACTTCTTCTTTACACCTCTTATACTCTATACAATATTTCTACAACTATTCAATAGCCAAGATAGACAAACCTTCATATAACACTGGTGGATTAGAACCCGGATGATCAATGTTCATGTTTACCTAGTAACTTTTAAAAAAGAAATTGTATTCTGAAATTGTAGTGAAATTATTGATAATATAACAATGACTCCAACCTACAGGTGCTGGGCTGAAGGGCATCAACCTTCAAGGTCTCAATGGGCACACGGGTGAAGGACATGACCACAAGGGACAAGACCACAAGGGACAAGACCACAAGGGACAAGACCACAAGGGACAAGACCACAAGGGACAAGACCACAAGGGACATGACCACAAGGGACATGACCACAAGGGACAAGACCACAAGGGACAAGACCACAAGGGACAAGACCACAAGGGACAAGACCACAAGGGACAAGACCACAAGGGACAAGACCACAAGGGACAAGACCACACAGGACATGACCACAAGGGACATGACCACAAGGGACAAGACCACAAGGGACAAGACCACAAGGGACAAGACCACAAGGGACAAGACCACAAGGGACAAGACCACAAGGGACAAGACCACAAGGGACAAGACCACAAGGGACAAGACCACAAGGGACAAGACCACAAGGGACAAGACCACACAGGACATGACCACAAGGGACATGACCACAAGGGACAAGACCACAAGGGACAAGACCACACAGGGCAAGACCACAAGGGACAAGACCACAAGGGACAAGACCACACAGGACATGACCACAAGGGACATGACCACAAGGGACAAGACCACAAGGGACACGACCACAAGGGACAAGACCACAAGGGACAAGACCACAAGGGACAAGACCACAAGGGACAAGACCACAAGGGACATGACCACAAGGGACACAACCATGAGGAACTTGACCTTGGAAGTGGAGATCATGAGGAACTTGACCTTGGAAGTGGAGATCATGAGGAACTTGACCTTGGAAGTGGAGATCATGAGGAACTTGACCTTGGAAGTGGTGACCATGAGGGACATGACCTTGGAAGTGAAGGAAGTGGTGAAGGAAGTGGTGAAGATAATGAGGGATATGACCATGAAGGCCATGACCACAGAGGTCACAACCACTCAGGACATCACCATGAGTTACAAAACCACACAGGACATCACCATGAGTTACACAACCACACAGGACATCACCATGAGGGACACAACCACACAGGATATGAGCATGAGGGATATGAGGATGAGGGTTATGACCATGGAAGTGAAGGAAGTGGTGAAGGAAGTGGTGAAGGAAGTGGTGAAGATCATGAGGGATATGACCATGAGGGAGATGACCATAAGGGGTATGACAATGAGGGATATGACAATGAGGGATATGACAATGAGGGATATGACAATGAGGGATATGACAATGAGGGATATGACAATGAGGGATATGACAATGAGGGATATGACAATGTAAGTGAAGGAAGTGGTGAAGGAAGTGGTGAAGATCATGTGGGATATGACCATGAAGGCCATGACCACACAGGTCACAACCACTCAGGACATCACCACTCAGGTCACAATCACACAGGTCACAACCACTCAGGACATCACCACTCAGGTCACAACCTCACAGGACATCACCACTCAGGTCACAACCTCACAGGACATCACCACTCAGGTCACAACCACACAGGACATCACCACTCAGGTCACAACCTCACAGGACATCACCACTCAGGTCACAACCTCACAGGACATCACCACTCAGGTCACAACCACACAGGACATCACCACTCAGGTCACAACCTCACAGGACATCACCACTCAGGTCACAACCACACAGGACATCACCACTCAGGTCACAACCTCACAGGACATCACCACTCAGGTCACAACCACACAGGACATCACCACTCAGGTCACAACCTCACAGGACATCACCACTCAGGTCACAACCTCACAGGATATGAGCATGAGGGACATGAGCATGGAAGTGAAGGAAGCACTGGAGGAAGCACTGAAGGAAGCTCAGAAGGAAGCACTGAAGGAAGCGCTGGAGGAAGCACTGAAGGAAGCACTGAAGGAAGCACTGAAGGAAGCTCAGAAGGAAGCTTAGAAGGAAGCTCAGAAGGAAGCGCTGGAGGAAGCACTGAAGGAAGCACTGAAGGGAGCACTGAAGGAAGCACTGAAGGAAGCTCAGAAGGAAGCTCAGAAGGAAGCGCTGGAGGAAGCACTGAAGGAAGCACTGAAGGAAGCACTGAAGGGAGCACTGAAGGGAGCACTGAAGGGAGCACTGAAGGGAGCACTGAAGGGAGCACTGAAGGGAGCACTGAAGGGAGCACTGAAGGGAGCGCTGAAGATCATGAGGGCCTTGACCATAAGGGACACAAGCACACAGGACACAAGCACACAGGACACATCCATAAGGGACATGACCACACAGGACACATCCATAAGGGACATCATGACGGACATGACCATGGAAGTAAAGTGGTTGTGTAAAAGTGGAAAGCCTTCATCCTTGCTGCAGTGGTTGACAGAATGGTAAGTAGTTCCTTAGTTCTTGATTTAAATACAGGTTTAAATACAACTGATGAGTTGGTTGAAGGTGCCTGAATATTGCACAAGTTGCATAGCAACCATTGCCAACAATATCCTAAGCAACTGAAACCAATGACTTAACAGATTTATCAATTGTTTCAAAGTTAACCTTATAAATTGTTGAATGACAGCATTGATATGTGCCCGCAATCCCATCGCACTACAAAGTCACAAACAACTGTGCAGAGCCAGAGATTCCCGGGCCCGGCTAGTCTAAGTTCCCCGAAGGAAAAATGTTTTGCCTGGCCATGTCTGTCACCGATCTATGGCAGAGCCATAGATGATGCAGACAATAAGATTATATTTTGTTACCTTTTTTAATGTGATAATCCTAGATTCTTTACATTTGTTTTTGACGCCATTGATGAGATTGAAGCTATGACCTAATTCCACAGTCTCCTGATCATGTGACAGCTTGCAAGCATCATCATTGGCTGAGAGGCTGTGTGCGTGGCCTTGACCTTGCTCTGTCAGGTCTATGAGAAGCCTTACGTACCATTCCCATGCATTTCGGGCGATTTCCATTTGGCCCAACTTTCACTGTATCGATGCTGTATCGATGATCGCAATTTTTCACAGCCTGTTTTCTTATTTTGACTTGCTGGATCGCTATAGCTATTTAAAAGATATGGGTTATGGTGGGTGGGGGCGGACGAACCAGGGGGAAAAACAGAAGAAAAGTGAAATTTAAGCCATCCCGGTCTAGAGGGCGTTGGAATTTGTGTATGGGGCGCCATTTGTAATGTTTTGTAAGAAGCTGCGCTTTTGTATACAAAAGGCCCAAAGTTAAGATTATCCCTACCTTCAAACAAAAGCAAAGCCTCTCACCTCAAATCACAAAGTGCCATTATAATTCCATTAAGACCGCAAAATATCATTATATTCCCATTAAAACCCTGAGTGATAGGCCAGGAAACAGATAAGCGAAGTAGGCTGACATTATATGGGTCACTGTATAATAATTACGACACACTTGAGGGGTGGGGGTGGGTATCAGGCAATTTTTGAATGACCCAATACCATTCTTATCTGATCTGAGGGTTTGGACCTAGATTGTTCTAAACCTTTTGGGCATCACTATAGCATGCTTAAATTAATCATGGCCATGGACTTAGCATTTATATACTGAATGTTCTGCTATCCACTTGGTTGACATATAATTACAATGTATCTGATTTCTTGTCCACACAGGTCATGGATATAAGCAGTTGGAATAACATTAGAATCCAATCAAGATTTACTGAAGTTTTTGATGGAGAATGCATTAGGAAGATCCAGCAAGTGTGCAGACCTAGGAGTTCTGCATTCGCAGATGCAAGATATATTTTTATGAATAATTTGAATCATTAAATTCCTGGCGGTAAACACAGGGACCTTCACAATGTATTTCCCCATTCTCCTCAATCGCCATGAGGAGAATGGGGGGATTAAAGTAAACCTAAAATGTGATGCATCAATGTAGGTGTTTATGTGCATGTGCTCTTCTATATTCCCCTATAGCCAAGTAATTAAAGCTTAGGACTTTCAAGCAGGATTGTGAGTGCGAGCCCCAGAGCAGACAATCTTTTTACATATGTTTAATTTCATTTTATTTTTTAATTTCAACAACATCTTCACATCTGTGGCTGGGTTTTGTATTAAACTCACAGATTTAGCTTTTGATGTCATTCCTTTTCGATTGGTGAAAGAATTAGACAGTCTAAGATCAAATTAAGTGAGAAAAGTGAGTTGGATGGGGTTTGGGGATACAAAGGTTCTCTGTCATAGAGGTATGGGTGGCAGTCGTAAGCTTGTGTTTATTTTCGGTAAAAATGGTTTTCGCATGGGCCACGACATGTCAAGTAAAGCATAATTCTCCGTATCTCAAATACCACTATTTGATCAAGCCGCCGCCTAATGTTTAAATTTAGAACTAATCCTGACGCAACACATGCTTCCTCCACTATGTCCAGCTATGGTCAAATGCTAGGGAGGTGGTGCCACACTATGGTTCTGCGTACTCCAAAGCTTACAGAAAAGTATGTAATTGAGGTATAAAATAATGTTATGCATCAGAAGAATCGCTATGATGTCAGCTACACACAGGCACTCGAATTTCCCTAATTGATTAAGAATTGGCGAAACGGCACTCAATTGTCTAACAAATGTGTTGTTTTAGCACTGTAACCGGAAGCTTTGTTGACGGCTTCTGGGTAGTGGTGGGGGCGACAATTATCACTGGTGTTAACTATGCACACCACAAACTGTAATCGAGATACCGAGAATTGACGCTTGAGACCATCCTTGAAGGATCGCGCATTATTTCATAATGGAATAAAAAAAACCCCAAAGACATAACACTTAATTTAGTTCCGTCATAACAAGACACATCTTTCATTGTAATGACATCTAAAATATTGAATACTGATGGCTTTGACTTAGGAGAGAATGAACCAAGGAAAGGGCGTTTCATTTTGCATAGTTGATAATCACCACTTCAATTGGAGGTCTAGAATGAGACATCATGACCTTGTAATGCTAGAAGAAGAACAGGTACTGTTGGTAGTATGAGGAAAGCCCTACCATGCAACGCCAGGAAATCACACCCTAAACAGGAGATTATAGGCATGCACCGGAACACCAGAATTTAATGTATTTAAATAATTTTATTTATTAACCATTTTGCGATACAGAATGTTCAAGTTCAAGCAGTTCACAAGAGAAGAAAGAACTAGGATAACCCTTCCTGGGGTCTGCATACCATATAACCAACATTATAACACAATGTACCAGAGCCACTGATTGTAAGTGAAGGATGTTTGAGCGCTCTTGAAAAGAGAAATAAAAATGTCAAACCAACCTATTTTGCCTTGTTCTTGCTTATCTTGTATGAAATATTCTATTTTTATAACAAATTCAACTTGAATGAAGTAAACATTGAACAAAGTAATTTTTGTTTCTAACACAAAGTCTTGAATGAAGTAATTAGTGTTTTATAACAGATTAATAAACTCAAATGAAGTAATTTGTGTTACCGAACACAAACTATAGTGAAGTAATTTGATTTTATAACACAAGATCCAAAACCATCATTGATGACCACCGCAGAATGAGTAGATCAAGGCTGGAGTTCATCCATGAGATCTCCCCAATGACATTGTATATAGTCTGTCCAAAAAGTAGTTGACACATGATTCCTTAGTACGTTATTCTCAGTAATCGAATGTCACTGATGCATCATTTATATTCATGACAGTCAAGCTAAGGTTTCTAATATGACAAAAATATAGAATAATAATCACTATAATGCATCCAGTTAGTTAACAGATTTATTATACATGCTTTCAATCATGCTCCGTTTCTCGCTAACTATTTCCCCATTGAAAGTATATGGGAAAATAGTTAGTGAGAAACAGGGCTCTAACTTTCAAGATGGCTTACATGGATCTCAAATGATGTTACCTGGGTTTTGCTTTCCCCAAACTTATCTTTTCAAGGAAGTGATTTTGAAGCTAGGTCAATGCTATTCCATTTGGAAGATTGCACACTTACGGCAGCTGAGCGTTACTGGGCTGATGTCACCCCAGCCAGTGGTATAGTCTGTCTAGAAAGTAGTATACACATGATTCCTTAGTCCCTAGCCGATCTATGGCAGAGCCATAAGAGCCTGACGCAGACAATTAGATTATATATTTTGTTACCTTTTTTAATGTTTGTTTACGTTTGTTTTTGACGCCATTGACAAGATTGAAGCTATGACCTAATTATCTCATGATCATGTGATAGCTTACAAGCATCGTCATTGGCTGAGAGGCTGTGTGCATGGCCTTGACTGTGCTAGGTAAAGCCTGATCAATTATTAGGTATTGATCAAGGTATCAAATTGATCAAGGTATCGATGATCATTTTTTTACGGCCTGTATTCTTATTTTGACTTACTTGATGGGTAGAGCTATTTCAAACATGTGGGTTATGGCGTGTGGGGGCAGACAAACCAGGGGGAAAAACAGCAGAGAAGTGAAGGCGGTCTAGAGGGCGTTGGAATTGTGTATGGGGCGCCGTTTGTAATGTTTTGTAAGAAGCTGCGCTTTTGTATACAAAAGGCGGATTGGCGCGTTTGGTCTAGATGTGCAGTAAATGGGTCAGTTTCTCAGAAAATGTCCAATTCACCTTCACCAATCCTCTCAAATAATCCAAATTTAAGACAAAAGCAGGGTCAAAATACAGTTTCGGTCCAATTTAGCAGAATTTACTAAATCTGTAGAACTGCCAATTGTACATTTTCTGAAGATCTGACCCAACTATGTACGTTATTTTCACAATGTTTCTTTGCGGTATGAGACATTTCATATTTGTGGAATTTTCGTGAAATAAAATTTGTTAAAAAACAAAATACTTTCTAGAGTCTAGTGACGGGATCCCCGTTTGTATCACGCTCTGTTCCAATATCTGGGGTGAGCTTCTCACTTGGTACTCTAGGTGGCGCCACAGAAGCATTCCTAACCGGAAGTGTGAGTTGCAGCTCGGCTTCCCCTGTCACTGGGTTAGTGCCTAATGATTTACTACCTTTCTCAACAACACCGTTTTCATAGGCTAAGTTAGAAGTTCTACTTGAAACTCCATTGATATCATTTAAAACACCCTTTGAAACCGCACTGATACCATTCGTATCAACATTTGATCCATTTGATTGTCCATATACACCATTTTGAGGCTTCATTCTATCAGATAGTTCGAGCTCAGCAGACTTCACGTTGGTATTTTGTTTTTGTTTATTTTTCAATGCCCTGCGTTCCTCCCTGGAGATGGTGAGGGGCCAGGAGGCTACTTCCTCCACGGTGTTGGGCAAGTCTCGTCCCAGGGTTTCCGGCAGGAATAGTGTGACAAATCCCGAGACCACGGCAAAGGCAGCAAAGATGGTTCCTGGTCCCCAGCTGACGATGCGGTACTGAGGGAGAGGAGCAAGTCATACTTAGTTATAATCATTTTATTCATGATTAATTTTTTTTCATTCACCAAAATTATACAGCAAGACAACGGTATAATTGTATGTGTTGAGTTTAGCGTTTATACTTTTCATGATCATTTAGTCATCAGAAAAACAAAAAATATTTTAGATTCATGTCATAGACGTTATAAATTACTTCTATCATGTATCAAATCAATTGCTTGCCATGATGAAATCATGTACTGGATTGAATCATCGAACACCAGCTTTATGTTTTATTTATGCTTTATGCTTTATTGATATGTTTTATACCTTATGTTGTTGAATATTATTAAGCTTTATTGTGTATTAGTTTATCCCATTAATGTCAAGGGAACGACCGGAAGATCTGGGTATAACTCCTAAATGGTACCCAGAGGCCTGTCGACCTGTTTGTCAGGAATCTGTAAACCCTTGATGAATAAAAGATTGTCCTATTCTATTCTATTCATTGAAAATGTACAGTTCTTTCAAACTGGATACTGTAATTGTTAAAAAGATTCAATAAAAGAAGTTGTTGGGGCTCAACTGAACCTGAACAACTCAAGACTAGGTCAGCACCAGTGCTCATGGGGTACCTCTCCTATAACTTAAGTTATCTTAAAATCTTATTTGTCATAATTATCCATAAGTAAATACTCATTCAAGATACAAACAAAAATATCAGATATCAATAATAGAGGATTTGCATAGCCGCCATTTTGAATATTAATTCGTATGGAATTATGGGACTAATGGTACAGTATAAAAGCTATAAAAAACATGGCATGTTCAGCATGGGATATTTATCAATGTTCTAATGTAATTATCCATGTGTTATACATGTTTCCATTACACTAGTCCACATCTTTCCCATCATGCATTTGTTTTTCAAAGATCATTCATAAAAGCTATGATATTGGTGAAAACATTCTTGCAATTTTCAATAAAAATGTTGACAAATATTTCTTTATCAGATTTCATCAGAATCCATCCCAGGATGCACTGTAACTGACATGCGCAGTGGCACATGCAAATCCCCTATTGTGTATCCCAGGATGCACTATAACTGACATGCGCAGTGGCACATGCAAATCCCCTATTGTGTATCCCATGATGCACTGTAACTGACATGCGCAGTGGCACATGCAAATCCCCTATTGTGTATCCCAGGATGCACTATAACTGACATGTGCAGTGGCACATGCAAATCCCCTATTGTGTATCCCATGATGCACTGTAACTGACATGCGCAGTGGCACATGCAAATCCCCTATTGTGTATCCCATGATGCACTGTAACTGACATTGAATTGAATTGAAAAATCTTTTATGCGCAGTGGCACATGCAAATCCCCTATTGTGTATCCCATGATGCACTGTAACTGACATGCACAGTGGCACATTCAAATCCGCTATTAAATATTACTAGAAGAACAATGTCAGCCACAGGTCGGCCTGGCAATGGTGAGTGGAGCAGGACACAATGGTGGAAACAAACTACCATCAAGTCAAACATTAAATTTGTGATCCGTTTTAGGAAAATAAGTCATAAGTCGCAAAATATGGATTTTGAGATATCACCATATTTGAAAAGAGGAGATCAAGCTGATTCCAATGATAGTAAACACTAGGACACCTAATAAGTGTTTCTGTATTCTAAGTTTGATATTTTTGTTTTTGAAAGAAGGTTTGCAATGTTTCTGGATGGGTAATTACCAGTAAAGTAACTAAATATACTCCATATGAAAGCCTTCAAAACGCGACAATATATTTAATACAATGTCCCGTAATTTGTTATACAGATTTATATCACTATAAGTTCTAAGCCGTCTAAAAATCAGAAGATTCCAATAAAGAGATCTGGCAAAAAAACACTTTGAAAGATATCAATTTTGCGACTTATGACTCATTTTCCTGGAACACATCACAAATTTTAATGAATAAAAGATGAATCAAAATTAAATATTTACTCACCAAATAAGAGATGTATGGTGCCACTATACTGCCCACATAACCACAGCCTCCTGCTATACCAAGCCCAGTGTTCCTATTGTAGCATAAACAAACTTTGCATCAAGATTCAACTCCTAAATGTTATCAGAACTTCTTTGCTATTATAGCAAGGGAGGAGATGGTGCTGTATATATATCCCGGGTTTATTTCGTCCTGGTTTCTTCAGTAGTGAGGAATAATTCCCAAAGTTATGGTTTTGTGGGTATTTTATTTTTTCACTAGGTTTCAAGCTGGCATGCTCTTCTTCAGGTGCTTCTTCTTTGCTATCACTCAATCATTATATGGGTCAGATTTTCAGAAAATGTAAAATTGGCAGCTGTACATATTAGTAAATTCTGCTAAATTAGGCTGCAATTGGGTCAATACTAGGTAAATTCGAGAATATTCGGCATTGCATTGATTTTTAGCAATCTGTTTGGTTACGTTGAACTGTATTTTGAAGTTTCGTCTGAAATTTGGCTTATTTGAGAGGATTGGCGAAGTTGACTTGTACATTTTCTGAAAGTCTGACCCATAAGTGATTTGACCCGATTTTGGAGGATTTTGTCCAGTTCATTTTCTTACAGGGATTCCACATTTATATTTTGGAGCCAAAATCCTATTGGTGGCATTATTGCCAACCGGTGGCTCATTTCTCAGTCGGTTCTCTCTCCCGATTTAAATTTGTATATAAACAGCAGTAGTCCAATAGGTCCAATAGGTCCAATAAGTCATAATATGGGTAGATTTTTGTAATAGCTTTATTAATTTTGTAAATGTATTTGGTGCCTCAGCAAGCAAAACTTTTGCATGAGATCATTTGCAAGGATGATCTGCATAATATGTATAATATTGATATTGGAAACATTCTTTATTAAATCATTTCAGCAGGTGGGAGATTTTCAAACCCTTTGAAATCTGCATTCCCAGCTATCAAGACAAAGCAAATCTTACCAAATTTTCACACACACACATATAATTATATCAATTAAATTATAATTTACAAGACTGAATTCATCAATATTCTGCTGCTGTTATATATGTTTATACAAGAGTTACTCATATTATCACTTACAGGACTGAATTTATCAATACTCTGCTGCTCTTATATGTTTTTAGACCCGGTTTGGTCAGATTCTGGGGTGTATTTTTGTCACAATAAACCATGGCAATCACTTCCGGCAACTTCCGGTAATTTAAGGAATAGGGGTTATAGACGTCGAAAGAACTGGTAAATAAAAGTCAGTAAGTGGTAAATTACAGTCGAATCTGACCAAACCACGTCTAAAAGCAATAATACTCTCGGTTTTGGATGGTCTAAGTGGTCTGTTGCCTGGTTGGAATTCTCGGGGCTAACGCCCCTCGAATTGTCCACCAGGCAACAGACCACCTTGACCACCCAAAACCTCGAGTATTATTGCTATAATAGAAGAGTTTGTCATATTATGAATTCATTCGAGGATAATAGTTGCTATAATAGTTGTAGATAGTAGTTGTGATAATAGTTATAATAATATCTGAAGTCATTGTAGGAAAGAATTTGGGCAGGTCCTCCAAAATGAAATGCTTTAAAAGCCCAGTAATAACTCCATGTTACTGGTGTTTGATTATTATATCCAATGGCATGATAAAGGTTTCAAATCAATCGAGACGGAGGGTCAAATCGCATGACACCCCAAAGCAGTGGAGTGCGATTTGACCGACGTTGTAATTGATTTGAAACCGAATAGAGTGCCATTGGATATTTATTACATACTGATTTATTGATATTTACCTCCTTAGTACTGTACTTGACGAATTATCGAAACAATGTCTGAAAACTTTCGAAACATGCAAGGCAGCGCTCCGCTTCTGCCGCTAAGAAGGGTAACGTCATGAACCAACGAAATTGCGTTATTTGGGTCACATGCTTCCATGACAACCCGTATAGCATTAGTATGCCATACACATTATCAGATGGCACCCCTGTATCACGTCGTTGAAATCATGTATGTATGTAATAATCTACCTAGTTGACTAGCACCAAGTGGTGTTTGATTATCTACCTAGTTGACAAGCACCAAGTGGCTCAGGAAGACATTGCGGTGATTTTGTCCTGGTAAAAAATGTAAAAAGAAAACATAAAAACGATTCAAGCTGCTCACCTGACATTGGTGGGGAAGATCTCCTGGCAGTACACCAGCTCCACGCTCCAGGCGGCCGCCACCGCAAACTTACCCAGGTACGAGAAGATGGCCTGCAGCAGGTTATTATCAACACCAGCTGGAACTAGGGACATATTGGGTGGATATTACTTGGTTTTTACTTGCCAAACTTTAGTTAAACCCTTATATGATTTCAAAATGTGCATCATTTAATAATTAAAATTAATCAATTAAATAATATATTGCCATTTTTCTGAAAATTTAAGTAATTCAAATCTGTTTTCAGTATCTTAATCATCAGAAAATTCTCTTTTGACTTTATTTAAATTTGAAACAATTTGATGACATATAGGTTTCCATGGAAACCAGAATCCTGTTAAATGTCATTATTGATGATTTGGACATTCCATTGAATTCATGGTTACCATGCCAACACTAACAAAATTTTCTCCAAAGTTTTCCGCCACGCTATAATCTGTGAAAAATTTCATTTTCAATGGTTTTTTGAGTAAACTTTGTGTTTTTAATAGCCTGCAGGTTCAGGAACTAGGGACATATAATAATGTACACATGAGTGAATATAGCCTGCAGCACCAGGAACTAGGGACATATAATAATGTACACATGAGTGAATATAGCCTGCAGCACCAGGAACTAGGGACATATAATAATGTACACATGGGTGAATATAACCTGCAGCACCAGGAACTAGGGACATATAATAATGTACACATGGGTGAATATAACCTGCAGCACCAGGAACTAGGGACATATAATAATGTACACATGGGTGAATATAACCTGCAGCACCAGGAACTAGGGACATATAATAATGTACACATGGGTGAATATAGCCTGCAGCACCAGGAACTAGGGACATATAATAATGTACACATGGGTGAATATAGCCTGCAGCACCAGGAACTAGGGACATATAATAATGTACACATGGGTGAATATAACCTGCAGCACCAGGAACTAGGGACATATAATAATGTACACATGGGTGAATATAGCCTGCAGCACCAGGAACTAGGGACATATAATAATGTACACATGAGTGAATATAGCCTGCAGCACCAGGAACTAGGGACATATAATAATGTACACATGGGTGAATATAGCCTGCAGCACCAGGAACTAGGGACATATAATAATGTACACATGAGTGAATATAGCCTGCAGCACCAGGAACTAGGGACATATAATAATGTACACATGGGTGAATATAGCCTGCAGCACCAGGAACTAGGGACATATAATAATGTACACATGGGTGAATATAGCCTGCAGCACCAGGAACTAGGGACATATAATAATGTACACATGGGTGAATATAGCCTGCAGCACCAGGAACTAGGGACATATAATAATGTACACATGGGTGAATATAGCCTGCAGCACTAGGGACATATAATAATGTACACATGGGTGAATATAGCCTGCAGCACCAGGAACTAGGGACATATAATAATGTACACATGGGTGAATATAGCCTGCAGGAACTAGGGACATATAATAATGTACACATGGGTGAATATAGCCTGCAGGAACTAGGGACATATAATAATGTACACATGGGTGAATATAGCCTGCAGGAACTAGGGACATATAATAATGTACACATGGGTGAATATAGCCTGCAGGAACTAGGGACATATAATAATGTACACATGAGTGAATATAGCCTGCAGCACCAGGAACTAGAGACATATAATAATGTACACATGGGTGAATATAGCCTGCAGCACCAGGAACTAGGGACATATAATAATGTACACATGGGTGAATATAGCCTGCAGCACCAGGAACTAGGGACATATAATAATGTACACATGGGTGAATATAGCCTGCAGCACCAGGAACTAGGGACATATAATAATGTACACATGGGTGAATATAGCCTGCAGGAACTAGGGACATATAATTATGTACACATGGGTGAATATAGCCTGCAGCACCAGGAACTAGGGACATATAATAATGTACACATGGGTGAATATAGCCTGCAGCACCAGGAACTAGGGACATATAATAATGTACACATGGGTGAATATAGCCTGCAGCACCAGGAACTAGGGACATATAATAATGTACACATGGGTGAATATAGCCTGCAGCACCAGGAACTAGGGACATATAATAATGTACACATGGGTGAATATAGCCTGCAGCACCAGGAACTAGGCACATATAATAATGTACACATGGGTGAATATAACCTGCAGCACCAGGAACTAGGGACATATAATAATGTACACATGGGTGAATATAACCTGCAGCACCAGGAACTAGGGACATATAATAATGTACACATGGGTGAATATAGCCTGCAGCACCAGGAACTAGGGACATATAATAATGTACACATGGGTGAATATAGCCTGCAGCACCAGGAACTAGGGACATATAATAATGTACACATGGGTGAATATAGCCTGCAGCACCAGGAACTAGGCACATATAATAATGTACACATGGGTGAATATAACCTGCAGCACCAGGAACTAGGGACATATAATAATGTACACATGGGTGAATACAGCCTGCAGGAACTAGGGACATATAATAATGTACACATGGGTGAATATAACCTGCAGCACCAGGAACTAGGGACATATAATAATGTACACATGGGTGAATACAGCCTGCAGGAACTAGGGACATATAATAATGTACACATGGGTGAATATAGCCTGCAGGAACTAGGGACATATAATAATGTACACATGGGTGAATATAGCCTGCAGGAACTAGGGACATATAATAATGTACACATGAGTGAATATAGCCTGCAGGAACTAGGGACATATAATAATGTACACATGGGTGAATATAGCCTGCAGCACCAGGAACTAGGGACATATAATAATGTACACATGGGTGAATATAGCCTGCAACACCAGGAACTAGGGACATATAATAATGTACACATGAGTGAATATAGCCTGCAGCATCAGGAACTAGGCACATATAATAATGTACACATGGGTGAATATAGCCTGCAGCACCAGGAACTAGGGACATATAATAATGTACACATGGGTGAATATAACCTGCAGCACCAGGAACTAGGGACATATAATAATGTACACATGGGTGAATATAACCTGCAGCACCAGGAACTAGGGACATATAATAATGTACACATGGGTGAATATAGCCTGCAGCACCAGGAACTAGGGACATATAATAATGTACACATGGGTGAATATAGCCTGCAGCACCAGGAACTAGGGACATATAATAATGTACACATGGGTGAATATAGCCTGCAGCACCAGGAACTAGGGACATATAATAATGTACACATGGGTGAATATAGCCTGCAGCACCAGGAACTAGGGACATATAATAATGTACACATGGGTGAATATAGCCTGCAGCACCAGGAACTAGGGACATATAATAATGTACACATGGGTGAATATAGCCTGCAGCACCAGGAACTAGGGACATATAATAATGTACACATCGGTGAATATAGCCTGCAGCACCAGGAACTAGGGACATATAATAATGTACACATGGGTGAATATAGGCTACAGCACCAGTAACTAGGGACATATAATAATGTACACATGGGTGAATATAGCCTGCAGCACCAGGAACTAGGGACATATAATAATGTACACATGGGTGAATATAGCCTGCAGCACCAGGAACTAGGGACATATAATAATGTACACATGGGTGAATATAGCCTGCAGCAGGCAGGAACTAGGGACATATAATAATGTACACATGGGTGAATATAACCTGCAGCACCAGGAACTAGGGACATATAATAATGTACACATGGGTGAATATAACCTGCAGCACCAGGAACTAGGGACATATAATAATGTACACATGGGTGAATATAGCCTGCAGCACCAGGAACTAGGGACATATAATAATGTACACATGGGTGAATATAGCCTGCAGCACCAGGAACTAGGGACATATAATAATGTACACATGGGTGAATATAGCCTGCAGCACCAGGAACTAGGGACATATAATAATGTACACATGGGTGAATATAACCTGCAGCACCAGGAACTAGGGACATATAATAATGTACACATGAGTGAATATAGCCTGCAGCACCAGGAACTAGGCACATATAATAATGTACACATGGGTGAATATAGCCTGCAGCACCAGGAACTAGGGACATATAATAATGTACACATGGGTGAATATAGCCTGCAGCACCAGGAACTAGGCACATATAATAATGAACACATGAGTGAATATAGCCTGCAGCACCAGGAACTAGGGACATATAATAATGTACACATGAGTGAATATAGCCTGCAGCACCAGGAACTAGGCACATATAATAATGTACACATGGGTGAATATAGCCTGCAGCACCAGGAACTAGGTACATATAATAATGTACACATGGGTGAATATAACCTGCAGCACCAGGAACTAGGGACATATAATAATGTACACATGGGTGAATATAACCTGCAGCACCAGGAACTAGGGACATATAATAATGTACACATGAGTGAATATAGCCTGCAGCACCAGGAACTAGGCACATATAATAATGTACACATGGGTGAATATAGCCTGCAGCACCAGGAACTAGGGACATATAATAATGTACACATGGGTGAATATAGCCTGCAGCACCAGGAACTAGGCACATATAATAATGAACACATGAGTGAATATAACCTGCAGCACCAGGAACTAGGGACATATAATAATGTACACATGAGTGAATATAGCCTGCAGCAGGCAGGAACTAGGGACATATAATAATGTACACATGAGTGAATATATATAGCCTGCAGCACCAGGAACTAGGGACATATAATAATGTACACATGGGTGAATATAGCCTGTAGCACCAGGAACTAGGGACATATAATAATGTACACATGGGTGAATATAGCCTGCAGCAGGCAGGAACTAGGGACATATAATAATGTACACATGAGTGAATATAGCCTGCAGCACCAGGAACTAGGGACATATAATAATGTACACATGGGTGAATATAGCCTGCAGCAGGCAGGAACTAGGGACATATAATAATGTACACATGGGTGAATATAGCCTGCAGCACCAGGAACTAGGGACATATAATAATGTACACATGGGTGAATATAGCCTGCAGGAACTAGGGACATATAATAATGTACACATGAGTGAATATAACCTGCAGCACCAGGAACTAGGGACATATAATAATGTACACATGGGTGAATATAGCCTGCAGCACCAGGAACTAGGGACATATAATAATGTACACATGAGTGAATATAGCCTGCAGCAGGCAGGAACTAGGGACATATAATAATGTACACATGGGTGAATATAGCCTGCAGCACCAGGAACTAGGGACATATAATAATGTACACATGAGTGAATATAGCCTGCAGCACCAGGAACTAGGGACATATAATAATGTACACATGGGTGAATATAACCTGCAGCACCAGGAACTAGGGACATATAATAATGTACACATGGGTGAATATAGCCTGCAGCACCAGGAACTAGGGACATATAATAATGTACACATGAGTGAATATAACCTGCAGCACCAGGAACTAGGGACATATAATAATGTACACATGGGTGAATATAGCCTGCAGGAACTAGGGACATATAATAATGTACACATGAGTGAATATACCCTGCAGCACCAGGAACTAGGGACATATAATAATGTACACATGAGTGAATATAGCCTGCAGCACCAGGAACTAGGGACATATAATAATGTACACATGGGTGAATATAGCCTGCAGCACTAGGAACTAGGGACATATAATAATGTACACATGAGTGAATATAGCCTGCAGCACCAGGAACTAGGGACATATAATAATGTACACATGGGTGAATATAGCCTGCAGCACCAGGAACTAGGGACATATAATAATGTACACATGGGTGAATATAGCCTGCAGCACCAGGAACTAGGGACATATAATAATGTACACATGGGTGAATATAGCCTGCAGCAGGCAGGAACTAGGGACATATAATAATGTACACATGGGTGAATATAGCCTGCAGCACCAGGAACTAGGGACATATAATAATGTACACATGAGTGAATATAGCCTGCAGCACCAGGAACTAGGGACATATAATAATGTACACATGGGTGAATATAGCCTGCAGCACCAGGAACTAGGGACATATAATAATGTACACATGGGTGAATATAACCTGCAGCACCAGGAACTAGGGACATATAATAATGTACACATGAGTGAATATAACCTGCAGCAGGCAGGAACTAGGGACATATAATAATGTACACATGGGTGAATATAGCCTGCAGCACCAGGAACTAGGGACATATAATAATGTACACATGGGTAAATATAACCTGCAGGAACTAGGGACATATAATAATGTACACATGGGTGAATATAACCTGCAGCAGGCAGGAACTAGGGACATATAATAATGTACACATGGGTGAATATAACCTGCAGCACCAGGAACTAGGGACATATAATAATGTACACATGAGTGAATATAGCACCAGGAACTAGGGACATATAATAATGTACACATGGGTGAATATAGCCTGCAGCACCAGGAACTAGGGACATATAATAATGTACACATGGGTGAATATAGCCTGCAGCACCAGGAACTAGGGACATATAATAATGTACACATGGGTGAATATAGCCTGCAGCACCAGGAACTAGGGACATATAATAATGTACACATGGGTGAATATAGCCTGCAGCACCAGGAACTAGGGACATATAATAATGTACACATGAGTGAATATAACCTGCAGCACCAGGAACTAGGGACATATAATAATGTACACATGGGTGAATATAGCCTGCAGCACCAGGAACTAGGGACATATAATAATGTACACATGGGTGAATATAGCCTGCAGCACCAGGAACTAGGGACATATAATAATGTACACATGGGTGAATATAACCAGCAGCACCAGGAACTAGGGACATATAATAATGTACACATGGGTGAATATAACCTGCAGCACCAGGAACTAGGGACATATAATAATGTACACATGAGTGAATATAGCCTGCAGCACCAGGAACTAGGGACATATAATAATGTACACATGGGTGAATATAACCTGCAGCACCAGGAACTAGGGACATATAATAATGTACACATGGGTGAATATAACCTGCAGCACCAGGAACTAGGGACATATAATAATGTACACATGAGTGAATATAACCTGCAGCACCAGGAACTAGGGACATATAATAATGTACACATGGGTGAATATAGCCTGCAGCACCAGGAACTAGGGACATATAATAATGTACACATGAGTGAATATAACCTGCAGCACCAGGAACTAGGGACATATAATAATGTACACATGGGTGAATATAACCTGCAGCACCAGGAACTAGGGACATATAATAATGTACACATGGGTGAATATAGCCTGCAGCACCAGGAACTAGGGACATATAATAATGTACACATGAGTGAATATAACCTGCAGCACCAGGAACTAGGGACATATAATAATGTACACATGAGTGAATATAGCCTGCAGCACCAGGAACTAGGGACATATAATAATGTACACATGGGTGAATATAACCTGCAGCACCAGGAACTAGGGACATATAATAATGTACACATGGGTGAATATAGCCTGCAGCACCAGGAACTAGGGACATATAATAATGTACACATGGGTGAATATAGCCTGCAGCACCAGGAACTAGGGACATATAATAATGTACACATGGGTGAATATAGCCTGCAGCACCAGGAACTAGGGACATATAATAATGTACACATGGGTGAATATAGCCTGCAGCAGGCAGGAACTAGGGACATATAATAATGTACACATGGGTGAATATAACCTGCAGCACCAGGAACTAGGGACATATAATAATGTACACATGGGTGAATATAGCCTGCAGCACCAGGAACTAGGGACATATAATAATGTACACATGGGTGAATATAGCCTGCAGCACCAGGAACTAGGGACATAATTAGGGACATTCATTTCTCTGGAACACAGTGGGTTCCAAATAAGGACTACTTACAGACATTGGCGTTGACCAGAGCACATAGAGCCATGCATATTGCAGCAAAGAAGTGATAGAAAGCAATGGGCAGCCTCCTCCCAAACCTGCAAGCAAAATGAGTCATAAGTTCAAAAGGTTGTATTTTGAGACAATATCAAAGTTGTAAAGATGGGATCAAGCGGATTCCAATGTTAGTAAACATTAGGGCATCTAATAACTATTTCTATATCTGTTTATGCATGAACAAAAGTTGGCCATGTTTCTATAGTAAAATGTGATGGGTTTCCGGAAAATGAGTCACAAGTCGCAAAATTGATATTTTTCAAAGCGTTTTTATAACAAGATGTCTTCATTGAAATGTTCTGATTATTATAGGGTCTAGCACTTATAGTCATAAAAATCCGTGTAAATATATCCTTGCATTTTGAAGGCCTTCGCATGGAGTATATTTAATTACTTTACTGGTAATTACCCATCCAAAAACATTGCAAACCTTTTTTTTTCAAAAATAAAGATATCAAACTTAAAATACATTTTAGGTGTCCTAGTATTTACAATCATTGGAATCGGCTTGATCTCCTCTTTTGAAATATGATGATATCTTAAAATCCATTTTTTGCGACTAATGACTAATTTTCCTAAAACAGATCACAAATGATTAAATATACTCCATAGGATAACCTCAGAAGTGCAGATATAGTCCATACAGATGGAATTTGTCTTGAAATTTGGTACATGTAGTCATGCTACTAGTAGCGCTAAGCGTCCTAAATATGCAAACATCTAGATAGATATGCAAACCAAGATCTTATGAAAAGAAATCACTTTGACAAATATCAATTTTGCGACTTTTATACTGCGATGGAGAGGTTTACTCTTTCATAGTGTCTATATTTCAAGAATACTCTAGTGGTTTCAGGGACCAGTGTTTCCAACTGGCCCTGGTGCTACTGCTTCCCTATGTATAGCTGCATTGACAGTATATGTGGTCCGTTTTAGGAGAATGAGTCATAAGTCGGTTGCAAAATATTGATTTTGAGATATCACCATATTTGAAAAGATAAGATCAAGACGATTCCAACGATAGTAAACAGTCTAATAATCTAATAAGTATTTCTATATTTTAAGTTTGATATTTTTGTTTGTGGAAAAAGAACTTAGGACTATTTCTTGGGGGCAATAACCAGTAAAGTAATTAAATGTACCCTATAAGATGACCTTAGAAATGCATAGATATATTTAATACACTGTCTTGAAATTTGGCGCATGTATTTATGCTATAGACAGCGTTAAGCACCCCAAAAATAAAAACATTCACACAAGGACATCTTGTAAATAAAACACTTTGAAAAATAGGAATTTTGCGACTTATGACTCATTTTCCTGGAACACATCACATATTCCACCAGGGGTTTATAGGACAGTGGTTTGTGTGATCTCAATGTAGATCTCTATCTTATGCCCTGGTATTGGTAATTTCGTCAGTATTGTATCTAATAAAAATTAATAAGTAATGAAAAATTGTGTGAAAAGTGGTGAACAGCAGCTGTAACATCTTTATAAAGACATTGGAGTATAGAAGTTACTCACAGTGCCATGGCAACAATGGCGGACAGGATGCCGGGTAGCTCCACGAGACCGTTGATAAAGAAACTGAGATAGACATCTATTCCCCCTACATTGCCTGACATCAGGGAGAGACCAAAGTACATCATGTTGTCTGTAAAACTAAACAGAGAACTTAAGTTAAGAGGGAAGAGACCAAAGTACATTATGGTGTCTGTAAAACTAAACATAGAACTTAAGTTAAGAGGGGAGACACCAAAGCACATCATGTTGTCTGTAAAACTAAATACAGAACTTAAGTTAAGAGGGGAGAGACCAAAGTACATTTAATGTCTAAAACTAAACAGAACTTAAGTTAAGAGGGGAGACACCAAAGTACATCATGTCTGTAAAACTAAACATAGAACTTAAGTTAAGAGGGGAGACACCAAAGTACATTTAATGTCTAAAACTAAACAGAACTTAAGTTAAGAGGGGAGAAACCAAAGTACATTTAATGTCTAGAACTAAACAGAACTTAAGTTAAGAGGGGAGACACCAAAGTACATCATGTTGTCTGTAAAACTAAACAGAGAACTTAAGTTAAGAGAGGAGAGACCAAAGTACATTATGTTGTCTGTAAAACTAAACAGAGAACTTAAGTTAAGAGGGGAGAGACCAAAGTACATTATGTTGTCTGTAAAACTAAACAGAGAACTTAAGTTAAGAGGGGAGAGACCAAAGTACATTATGTTGTCTGTAAAACTAAATACAGAACTTAAGTTAAGAGGGGAGAGACCAAAGTACATCATGTTGTCTGTAAAACTAAACAGAGAACTTAAGTTAAGAGGGGAGAGACCAAAGTACATCATGTTGTCTGTAAAACTAAACACAGAACTTAAGTTAAGAGGGGAGAGACCAAAGTACATCATGTCTGTAAAACTAAACAGAACTTAAGTTAAGAGGGGAGACACCAAAGTACATCATGTCTGTAAAACTAAACATAGAACTTAAGTTAAGAGGGGAGACACCAAAGTACATCATGTCTGTAAAACTAGACATAGAACTTAAGTTAAGAGGGGAGAGACCAAAGTACATCATGTTGTCTGTAAAACTAAACAGAGAACTTAAGTTAAGAGGGGAGAGACCAAAGTACATCATGTTGTCTGTAAAACTAAACAGAGAACTTAAGTTAAGAGGGGAGAGACCATGTAATGGTCTAATGGAACCAAAGTACATTATGGTGTCTGTAAAACTAAACATAGAACTTAAGTTAAGAGGGGAGAGACCAAAGTACATTATGGTGTCTGTAAAACTAAACATAGAACTTAAGTTAAGAGGGGAGAGACCAAAGTACATTATGTTGTCTGTAAAAGTAAAGAGAACTTAAGTTAAGAGGGGAGAGACCAAAGTCCATCATGTTGTCTGTAAAACTAGACATAGAACTTAAGTTAAGAGGGGAGAGACCAAAGTACATTTAATGTCTAAAACTAAACACAGAACTTAAGTTAAGAGGGGAGAGACCAAAGTACATCATGTTGTCTGTAAAACTAAACATAGAACTTAAGTTAAGAGGGGAGAGACCAAAGTACATTATGGTGTCTGTAAAACTAAACATAGAACTTAAGTTAAGAGGGGAGAGACCAAAGTACATCATGTTGTCTGTAAAACTAAATATAGAACTTAAGTTAAGAGGGGAGAGACCAAAGTACATCATGTTGTCTGTAAAACTAAACATAGAACTTAAGTTAAGAGGGGAGAGACCAAAGTACATCATGTCTGTAAAACTAAACATAGAACTTAAGTTAAGAGGGAGAGACCAAAGTACATCATGTCTGTAAAACTAAACATAGAACTTAAGTTAAGAGGGGAGAGACCAAAGTACATCATGTTGTCTGTAAAACTAGACAGAACTTAAGTTAAGAGGGAGACACCAATGTACATTATGTTGTTTGTAAAACTAAACAGAGAACTTAAGTTAAGAGAGAGACACCAAAGTACATTATGTTGTTTGTAAAACTAAACAGAGAACTTAAGTTAAGAGGGTCTCTCGAAATGCAGAGAAACAAGAGAGCAGAGAAAAATGAGTAGAGAGAAACAGAGAGTAGAGAAAGAAGAGGGCAGATAGAAAATAACAAAGAAAAAAGAGAGGAGAGAAATAAGAGAGGAGAAAATTAGAGGAGTAATAGAAAGAGAGCAGAGAAATAAGAGAGCAGAGCAAACAGACAGGAGAAAAAAGAGAGGAGCAAAAAGAGAGGAGATAAAAGAGAGGAGAAATAAGGGAGCAGAGAAAAAAAGAGAGGAAAAAAACGGTGGAGAGAAAAAAGAGAGGAGAAAATAGAGTAGAGAGAAAAAAGAGTGGAGAAAATAGAGTGGAGAGAAAAAAGAGTGGAGAGAAAAAAGAGAGGAGAGAAAAAGAGAGCAGATTAAAAAGAGAGCAAATTAAAAAGAGAGTAGATTAAAAAGAGAGTAGATTAAAAAGAGAGTAGATTAAAAAGGGAGGAGAGTAACATCACACTTGATGAGAAGAAGAGGTACGAAGAGTATGTCATGTTATCGACCCCATGAAAGAGATTTTTGTTGACATATTGAATAAAAGCTTTTAAAAACAAAAAAAAGGAGGAGAAAAAAAAGAGAATAGATTAAAAAGAGAGGAGAGAAAAAAGTGAAGAGGAAGGGAGAGAAGGGAAATATAGAAAGCAGGGAAATATAGAGAGCAGGGAAATTAAGAGTGGAGAGAAAAGAATAAAGCGATAGACTACTCACAGGTTGAACATCATGATGAGGAGGTAGCGGCGGGGCCGGGGAGACTTAATGAATGCGAGTAGTCCAGCCTCGCCCTGCTTCCTCTCACTGGCTGCTTCCTCATCATCTGCCAACACATCGTCTGGCATTGTTACCTGGTCATAAGTCACAATACATGGATTTTGAGATATCATCATATTTGTGACCCGTTTTTAGGAAAATGAGTCATAAGTCGCAAAATATGGGTTTTTTGACATCACCCTATTTGAAAAGAGGAGATCAAGCTGATTCCAATGATAGTAAACACTAGGGCACCTAACATGTATTTCTATATTTTAAGTTTGATATTTCTATTTTTGAAAAAAAAGTAAATATACTCCATACGAAGGCTTTCAAAACGCAAAGATATATTTAATACAATGTCCCGAAATCTGTTACACAGATTTATATGACTCCAAGTGCTAAACCCTCTGAAAATCAGAAAATTTCAATAAAGAGATCTTTTGATAAAATCACTTTGAAACATATCACTTTTGCGACTTGTGACTCATTTTCCTTGAACACATCACATTAGGCAACATGTATTCAAGAGCATTCCAATGATGGTAAATATTAGGACATCTATTTAGTGCTTCTTTGTTTGCAATATTTTTTATTAATGGTCAATCACTATAGTAAAGTAGTTAAATATACTTCTTAGGATCACTTCAGGTATGTATAGGTTAGACATTTCACACCTACCAAAGATTTTACATATTTTGGAAATTCATCTGTTAGTTGCCAGCTCTTCTACAATCCTTAATCTTAACTGTGTATTTGTTACATATTGATACTGTATTTATGACTATGTCTGAATTATTTTTATATCTTTGGGAGTATAATCCCCCGTCCCCCCCCCCCCCGCTATGCCTATAGCAGGTAGTATACCACCCCCATGTATTACCAACGCTGCCCGATCTATGTAACCAAGGGAGCGTTGGTTTGGTGTGCCTACAAGGGACACACCCCCTACAATATGAATAAAGGATATATATATATTTTTTTAAATAAACGATTATTAAGAACTGGGACTGTTGTGGACAGTCGTCATTTATATTCCTCTTTAATTAATAGACAATAGTAAAACATATTGCTCACCTTATTCCATTTTGCAGCGTTTTTGAGAGACTTCATGGCTTCTGGGAATCTGTCATTAGCAATCAGCCAGCGGAGTGACTCAGGGCACATCCTGTAGGCAGACATATGGGTCAGATTATCAGAAAGTGCACAATTGGCCTTTACAAATCCTCTCAAATAACCCAAATTTAAGACAAAATCAGGTTTAAAATACAGTTCAACATAACCAGACAGATTTATTGAATGAATACAATACAGAATACACTGAGATATACTTAGTATTTACAAATTTTCCCTGTAATTTAGCAGAATTAACCTGGATTTACAAAATATATTAACTGCTTACCACCAGTAAAACAAGGGCAGTATGCCACACACAGAGATGGAGAACTGCAGCACCCGCCAGTCCCGGAGGAAGTAGGCCCAACCAGACAGACTCATCATGCCTACCGCCAGGAATATACTGGTGGCTGGGGCCAGGTACGTACGCAGGTCTGACGGGAAGATCTCACACGCTAACACACACCCTGTCAGGTACAGCCCCTGTAATAGTGCAAGACTACAAGATCATCAGGCCCTGACACAAACCATCATTACCATCATCAAATATGTCTTTTGCATATATATTGTTATAGAATAGAACATAGGGGTATGCTTCCCTGTTATGTATTTCTCTCTAAAGTTAACAAAAGGTAAATCGCCTGGCAATTCACTCCATTCGTTTTGGCGAATCGTCTATTGTTATATAAAGTCCTTATGACAAAAGGCGAAAGGTGAAAGACGAGTAGTGATTTACGAATGATGAATGTACCACTATATAAAGCACTGTCTTTGATGAATTGATCAGAATAAACCTGAGACTCGAGCAGTACACAACTCTTTGGCTTCCTTCATCGTGAGCGCAGCTATCTCTTGGCGAATATTAATACTAAGAGTCACTAGTAGTTAACAGAAGACAAGATTAATTGATCCAGCATCTTTATTATCATGGCGTATTCGACGACATCTCTAGATCATCTATGGGACCAGGCTCTGGAACACCAGGCCCACCGATATACTGAGCATGAGCAACCATTAGAAAAGGAAAACCGTAACAATATATAATATGCGGTCCTATGGTGAGGGGATGTGGTACAGGGGATTAGTGTTTGAATGTTCATTGAAAGTCTTATTCAGAAATGCATCTACCACACCCCCTACCAACTCAGAGGCCTAGACACCTTTGTACTGATTAAGAGCGGGAGGGAGAGGGGAGGGGAGATAATCAAGTGACCAGGACACGGTGACAAGGTGTAGATCGGGTATTGGTCAGGTGTGACACTGGTCACTCTAGCCTTGTATTCATCTCTTTTAGTCTATTGTTAACCTGCGGTTGATTGGATCTTTTATCTATCAAGGTAATTAATTGGTCCAGTCAGGATAAGCCAATCAGCCCAGGCCCTGTGTAATCGCTGTAATTTGTCTAGTACATAAGAATAAAAACTTATTATAGCCGGCCTCATTCTACTTGGTTCGGTTTTGGCTTTGAAACATACATCTCTGTGTATTGCATTGATTCATTTCTCGCTCAACTGCTGACCCTAAATATTTATTGGTAAATGACCCGGAATTCTTCAAGCTAATGTTCAAAGAAATAAAGGAAGCAAGAATTGAAATGCATCTTTAATCTACTAATGAAAATTTAACTCTAAAGTCACACTAACACATACCCTGTGAGGTACAGGTCCTTAAATAAAGGGATCAGTCTGATTCCAATGATGGTAAGCCTTAAGGCGTCAAATCAATACTTCAATATTATTTTATGCATGACAAAATGTTAGAACTATAATAATTCTTGATAGTCAATCACTATAGCAAAGTATTTTTTTTTTTTTGAATATGGGGCCTACATCATTTATTATTATAAAAAATAAATTGGATGTAATATCCAGGTGTGTCTCTGACATCACACCTGGTTACGTGTGCACCTGTCTATGACATCATAGACCGTAGCGAGGCTGAGTAGACCGTCACCAAGTGAGGGTTCCAACCCTCATTACATGGTAGCAGTATTGAAGGGAGAGGAGGTTGTCCTAGACTCGTATCATACACTATAGCAAAGTAGTAAAGTATAGTCCTTAGGATAACCTCTTAACTCACACAGTCTAAAAATTTGGCACAAGTATTTATACCACTATAAGCGCTAGATACGCCAGAAATGAAAACATTCTCAGCTTGAGTGCCTCTGGGAAAACATTGTAGAAATTGATCTTTTTTACTCATTTCCTGTAATAAATCACAAAATGATACTCACAGCTGCACATCCTCCAGTGAGGAACTGGAAGAGGCAGAGCAGCTCAAACACTGGGGAGAAGGCCATGGCAATACCAAATATGGTCATGAGGAACTGGCAGATGAAGAAGAGCTTCTTGCGGCCGTACTTGTCGCCAAACGGTGTGAAGAAGAGGAAGCCGACCACGATACCGATGTTGAACAGCGTCTGGGAGATCTCCACAAAAGAGTCCTTCTCACAGATCAACTTCCACTAAGGAGCAAAGAGATGTCATCACAATGGCTGAATGGTATTATTAACATCATTATTATGCATTATTCGTTCATGGCGGTCAAGAAATGGCCAGAAATTAATTTTCATGATCATTTTAAATTTGGAATGGGATTGTACGTTTTGAGGAGGGCTGAAAAAGATGAGACTGGGTGCCATTTGTTATTTTCAATATTTCGGCCATTTTGGATACTATTTATGCAAATTAGCTGAAATTTGATTGGCTGATAGAGAATCATGTTATATCTCAATATCTCCTGGACACTTCTGTCTCAAAATCTAAATGTGGTAATTGTATGCGCACTAATGAGTCCCTGCCAATCTTTAAACTCAGTTACCCGAAAGTTACCAAGTCCCTTTCACAGGCTTTTCACTTGCCCCAGTGGTAAATAGTTACATTGTTGTATGAAAGACATAGTTGAAAAAATTGTGTTCTCTTTTGACATCATCGGAATAACAATCATGTCATAATGGTATACACAGCAAAGTAGGTATAAGGTAAAAGGTGAATAGAACTTTTAGACATATATACAATTCAGCTTACAGGGTGTTAAATGCAAATGTTAACTTCATGAACACAATTTTTCATAAATTCAAGCAACATTTGATTCAAACTTTCTGCAACGATTGTGTTAATATAGCTGCCACCAGTAGAATACAAGCTTCCCACCTCCTCCACTATGGTGCCATCCTTAGCGAAGCCTTCATCATAGAAGCGGTAACCTTCAGTACATGCAGTGGTTGTACGGTTGTCTATGGTTCCATCCCTGCAACATGATGCCAACATTTCATTATTATAATTTAATTATATAATTTAATTATTATAATTTAATTATCATAATTTAGTCCCATTTTTGTATTGCTCATTGTTAGGAATAATAGTCCTGGAACAGGATGTTAGACGGAAATATGTGATGTGTTCCAGGAAAATGAGTCACAAGTCGCAGAACTGATATTTTTCAAAGTGTTTTAGTTATAAGATATCCTTGTTGGAATGTTCTGAATTTTAGAGGGTCTAGCACTTATAGTCATATGAATCCATGTACCAAATTTCAGGACATAGAATGTAAGATATTCTTGCGTATTGACGGCCTTCGTATGGAGTGTATTTAGTTACTTTATTGGTTATTACCCACCCAGAAAAACTTTTTTTTCAAAAATAGAATTATCAAACTTAAAATATAGGAATATTTATTAGATGTCCTAGTGTTCACTATCATTGGAATCAGCTTGATCTCCTCTTTTCAAATATGGTGATATCTCAAAATCCATATTTTAACTTATGACGTATTTTTATGACGTCATGGTGGTCATAAAGATCACATTTAAGCATCGTGTTTATTGAGAAGGACTTAGGTAGATAGATGGATAGGTAAGACTCACGGGTTGATGAGGTACTGCCTGCAGCTGGAGGGAACCTCCCACCCGTAGACATCCAGCGCTGTAGGCAGGTACGGCCGCAGCTCCTCAGGTGTAGTGAGGTTTCCTATAGCACAGTGGTGGCCGTTGTAATAGCCTGGGGACAGACAGATAGATGGATACATGGATGGATGGATAGATAGACACGAGCTATAGCACAGTGGTGGCCGTTGTAGTGGCCTGGAGATAGACAGATAGGTAGATACATGGATGGATGGATAGATGGATGGATATATAGATGGATATATAGATGGATATATAGATGGATAGATGGATAAATAGACATGAGCTATGGCACAGTGGTGGGCGTTGTAGTAGCCTGGGGACAGACAGATGGATGGACACACAGATAGATGAATAGATGTATGGATAGATGTATGGATAGATAGATAGATGAACATATAGATAAATGAATAGATGTATAGATAGATGTATATAATATAACTATAATATAGTTCTGTGGATAGATATATGAATGAATAGATAGATGGATCTATAGATGAATGGTTAGATGGATGGATAAATGGATAGATAGATAGATGGATAGATATATAGATCAATAGGCAGGTGGGCGCATATATAGATAGATGGATGGATAGATGGATAGATAGATAGATAGATGGATAGATATATAGATCAATAGACAGGTGGGCGCATATATAGATAGATGGATGGATAGATGGATAGATGGATGGATAGATAGATAGATCTATAGATGAATGGTTAGATGGATGGATAAATGGATGGATGTATTCATAGATCAATACATATATTGATAGATAGATAGATAGATAGATAGATATATAGATCAATAGACAGGTGGGTGCATATATAGATAGATAGATCGATGTATAGATCGATGTATAGATCGATGTATAGATGTATAGATAGATAGATATATAGGTCAATAGACAGGTGGGCACATATATAGATATATCAATATATAGATAGATGGATGGATAGATGGATAGATGGATGGGTAGATGGAGAGAAAGATGGATAAATGGTTGGTTGGATAGATATGTAGATGGATGAATGGAATCAGTAACACCCCAATGGGACCCAGTCTAAAGCCTGGGTTCCATTGGGACGTTGCTTCAACCTTTACTCCTGCCATTTCATTGGTCTCGTTACTCATTACTCATTAGAAGTGGGAGCAAATAACTGGAAGTAGCCATTTGCAATCAAACATGCATGATTGAAGTGGGACCACTACTGTTGCAACCACATTACTGCTCCAGTTTCCATGAACCAGCAACGTTAGAAGTAACGTCCCAGTGGAACCCAGTCTTTAAGACCTACCTATGAAAAGGATGTTTCCATGAACCAGTAACAGTAACGTCCCAGTGGAACCCAGTCTTTAAGACTTACCTATGAAGATGATGTTTCCATGAACCAGTAATAGTAACAGTAACATCCCTATGGAACCCGGTCTTTAAGACCTACCTATGAAGATGATGTTTCCATGAAACAGTAACAGTAGAAGTAACGTCCCAGTGGAACCCAGTCTTTAAGACATACCTATGAAGAGGATGTTTCCATGAACCAGTAATAGTAACAGTAACGTCCCAGTGGAACCCAGTCTTTAAGACTTACCTATGAAGGACCACCTGATGAAGCCCAAACCACAGGGCGAAAGCTTGTGTTAAATAAAATAACAACCACAACATCTCGGGTTTATTCCTACCCCCGACCACGACCACCAACTCCCACACCGGCTTTACCGATATACCATGATCATCCCCCCACCCACTTACTTACCTATGAAGAGGATGTTTCCATGAACCAGTAACAGTAGAAGTAACATCCCAGTGGAACCCTGTCTTTAAGACTTACCTATGAAGAGGATGTTTCAATGCACCAGTAACAGTATAACATCCCAGTGGAGCCCAGTCTTTAAGACTTACCTATAAAGAGGATGTTTCCATGAACCAGTAACAGTAACGTCCCAGTGGAACCCTGTCTTTAAGACTTACCTATAAAGAGGATGTTTCCATGAATAAGTAACAGTAACATCCCAGTGGAACCCAGTCTTTAAGACTTACCTATAAAGAGGATGTTTCCATGAATAAGTAACAGTAACATTCCAGTGGAACCCTGTCTTTAAGACATACCTATGAAGAGGATGTTTTCATGAACCAGTAACAGTAGAAGAAACGTCCCAGTGGAACCCAGTCTTTAAGACTTACCTATAAAGAGGATGTTTCCATGAACCAGTAATAGTAACAGTAACGTCCTAGTGGAACCCAGTCTTCAAGACTTACCTATAAAGAGGACGGCGAACATCTGCCAATTGGAGGTTAATCCAAAGGATAATCCCACCAGGGTGTAGTTGATGACCTGCCAGCGGCCATATTTCCCTAATCTCTGCAGCGCCTCCTCCAGCCCCATCCTCAGGTATTGCTATAGGCTGTCACACGTTAGCACATCAGCACTTTGCCTGAACAAGCTGTTTCCTCATGTACACTGTTGTCACTGCAAGGTCCCCTTTAAAGATAAATACCAGTGTTGTCAGCACTGCAGCAGGCGGGAATTCAAGGAACTAATGCATGAAACAATAGAAGTCAATATATTTTGTTCAAACTTTGTATTGAGAAAGAACATGGTTGGGGGAATACAAAATGCCAAAAATACTGGATGTTGTCATATTATTTTGTGTTTTAAGGATGAATGAAGTTTACTTCCCTTCACTATTGATTTCAATGGGGGAAGCTCATTGTGATACAAGTTTAGCTGAATAACTTTTTCTTTAGTTCAATGACCCCTTATTTTTTTTAATTTGGAGGGTAGAATAACATGTCAGCAATGTATATGCAGATTTTAAGGAAAATCGTATGATTCAATCATATGCTATTGGGGAAAATGCAGAAAATACCCGTTTTCCCATAGACTTCTATAGTGAACAGTAATAAATTTCAGTGGTCCCTCAAAAAAAAACTAATCCAATGACATATGTTTTTTTAGGGCTTTTTGGGTTCCCCCAACGATGCTCTATCTAAATCCAAAGTTTAAAGAAAATTCCATGATTCATTCATTTTTCAAGTAAACACTGGTATTTACCTTTAATAGGTAATTATTTATTTATCTATTATTAATTATTTATCAGGGTGCTTTTTTCAAGTATTCAGATTTTCTCATATTAACACAAACAACTCCTATAGGTGGAGCAGGGTAGGTAGGTCCTGCTTATCTTCATAGAAAGACTTTCTGACAGTCAGAAAACTGCCTACAAATTCTTCCCTTGTCTGTGCTTTCCTTGTAATTTCAAAACGTTAACCTTGTGTTGGCGACAAATAAAATTCCCCAATGCTGCCTCCGGTGGTATTTGCAGTAACAAGTGAATAAGCGTATTTAATTGACTTATCCTTTCCAATTGGTGTCCATCACCTTGGTATTGAGAAATAACTTGTCCACGAATACTACACTCTCAGCTGTTTAGTCACTCGATATTCATTCTTGAACAATAATCACTTGAAATAAGTTATATATTTAATAACTGTAGCAGCCAATATGACAATACCTTCTGTTAAACAATAACTGTAGCTGCCAATATGACAATACCTCCTGTTAAACAATAACTGTAGCTGCCAATATGACAATACCTCCTGTTAAACAATAACTGTAGCTGCCAATATGACAATACCTCCTGTTAAACAATAACTGTAGCTGCCAATATGACAATACCTTCTGTTAAACAATAACTGTAGCTGCCAATATGACAATACCTCCTGTTAAACAATAACTGTAGCTGCCAATATGACAATACCTCCTGTTAAACAATAACTGTAGCTGCCAATATGACAATACCTCCTGTTAAACAATAACTGTAGCTGCCAATATGACAATACCTCCTGTTAAACCAGTGTAACAGGTTGTGTGTAATAACGGGTTGTGTCCCTATGTGTTGATGGGTCAAACGGAGGTGTGTGATGGTGGGTGAGTGTCAAGTGTTGCTCCATCCTCCCACTGTTATAAAACGTGTTCATATCAATCCACACTAGTGATATAGGAGTGGGTTATGTATCTATCGGTATGGAGGAGGAGGAGGGGGAGGGTGGAGAGAGAGGACATAGAGAGGAAATAGAGAGAGAAGAGATAGAGGAGAGAGAGGCAGAGAGAGGAGAGAGAGGGAGAGAGAGGAGAGAGAGAGGAGAGAGAGGGAGAGAGAGGAGAGAGAGGAGAGAGGAGAGAGGAGAGGAGAGAGAGGAGAGAGAGGAGAGAGAGGAGAGAGAGGGAGAGGAGAGAGAGGAGAGAGAGGAGAGAGGAGAGAGAGGAGGGGGTGGAGAGAGAGGAGAGAGAGGGACAGAGAGAGGGGGCATATAAATAGAGAGAGTAGAGAAAGAGAGGAGAGAGAGGAGAGAGGGGAGAGAGAGGTAGAGAGAGGAGAGAGAGGAGAGAGAGGAGAGAGAGAAGAGAGAGGAGAGAGAGGGAGAGAGAGGAGAGAGAGAGAGGAGAGAGGAGAGAGAGGAGAGAGAGAAGAGAGAGGAAATAGAGAGTGAGAGAGAGGGAGAGAGAGGGAGAGAGAGGAGAGAGAGGAGAGAGAGGAGAGAGAGGAGAGAGAGGAGAGAGAGAAGAGATAGAGTAGAGAGAGAGGAGAGAGAGGAGAGAGGAGAGAGAGGAGCGAGAGGAGAGAGAGGAGAGAGAGGAGAGAGAGGAGAGAGAGGAGAGAGAGGCAGAGAGAGGGAGAGAGAGGGAGAGAGAGGAAGAGAGAGAGGGGGGGGGGGAGAGGAGAGAGGAGAGAGGAGAGAGAGAGAGAGAGAGGGGAGAGAGGAGAGAGAGAAGAGATAGAGTAGAGAGAGAGGAGCGAGAGGAGAGAGAGGAGAGAGGAGAGAGAGGAGCGAGAGGAGAGAGAGGAGAGAGAGGAGAGAGAGGCAGAGAGAGGGAGAGAGAGGGAGAGAGAGGGAGAGAGAGGAAGAGAGAGAGGGGGGGGGAGGAGAGAGGAGAGAGGAGAGAGAGAGAGAGAGGGGAGAGGAGAGAGAGAGAGAGCGTAGAGAGGGGTGCCCTATATAACTGAACAAGAAATGTTAACATTAGGAACAGTTTATTAACAAATCACTAGAATTGTGTTTATCTGATAGCATCATCTCACTTGCTTACCTATATTAGCCAGGATCCATTATACATTGTAAAACCTATGTCTAGCCTATATTAAAATAAAGAAAGGGTTTTCATGTGTGAATTCCTTTACCTGAAGGAAGGAACATTATTCTTTCTTACATGAAATTCCCAGCTGGTAACAATAGCCCATCTACACACTGGCGGGTAGGACCTTGTACTCCTACCCACCGAATGAAGGGGGAAAAGTATAGGAATTCCTCCACACAAAGTCTTTTTAAAAGGTTTCGAGAAAACTGTGATACAATTGCGATGTTCCTTAGCTTGTACAACAGGCCCCTGGTATGCTCTATACTGAACTGCTCCAGTTTCCTCCACCCGTCTGGTGGACCATATCTGTAGTAACACAACAGGGGCCTGTTGCATAATGCATAATATTAATATTATTTACTTAATGATGTTCTTCCTTAACTACCTTTTTCTGCCCAGCAGCTGGTAAGGAACCTTTAGGGAATTTGCTATACCGACAATACATTTATTCTTACGGTAGAAATATCCTACATAAGCCAGGATGAATAGCTTAGTGAGTAATGTTAGCTTATGCAACAGGTGGCAGAGGTACTTGTCCTGTAATCTTTGACCGCAGTACTTGAGAGTACTTGAGAGTACTAGTGGGGGTAGATAGCCTGCACTTATATATGGGTAAGATTTTCAGAAAATATACAATTCGCCTTCACCAATTCTCTCAAATAACCCACATTTAAGACAGAAATGAGCTTCAAAATGCAGTTTAACATAACAGAACTGATACTTTAAATAAATGCGATAGTAAATATACTCAGATATATCTACTATTCTTCATTTTCCAGCCTTATTTAGAAGAATTCCCTAAATGTGTAGAGCTGCCAATTGTACATTTTCTGAAAATCTGACCCTTATACCTCTGTACAAGGTCAGAAGATAGGTCTCCCCCTCATTTTTATAGGACACGTCCACTTATAGCAAGCGTATATAATAAATCAATATGTGATGTGTTACAGGAAAATGAGTCCTAAGTAGCAAAAATGGATTTTGAGATACCATTATATTTGAAAAGATGAGACCAAGTCGATTCCAATGATAGTAAACAGTCTAATAATCTAATAAGTATTTCCAGATTTTAAGTTTGATATTTTCATTTTTGAAAAGCAATGTTTGCAATATTTCTGGGGGGCAATAACCAATAAAGTATCTAAATATACTCCATCTGAGGACCTTTAAAACGAAAGGATATATTAAATACATTGTCCTGAAATTTGATACATCGACTGACGTAACTATAGGTGATAAACTCTCCAAAAACAGAACATTCCAATAAAGTGATCATATAAAATAAACACTTTGAAAAATATAATTTTTGCGACTTATGACTCGTTTCCCTGAAACACATCACATATGTTAGAAAGAGAAAGAGAGGAATAACCTATTTTCTCATCAATTATTGTGAAATGTTAAAGACAAATAAAATACAGCATTAACAGATAATTGACACTTAGTTATATATATATAACACATTCTTTTTCTTTTTCTTTTTCAAATAAACATTTGAATTTATTTCAATTTTCTGCCCTACTTGTCACATACTTGGATCTAAAGCAAGTGTTATTTTCACAGGAGTAATTGTCTCAATTTATATGATTTTGCTTGTAATGTCAGTTTTCTATTTCTTCTCAGCACCTAATTAATTGAGTGATTAGAACCTGACGTTGTAGGGGGCCCGGGTGTATGCGTTCTTAGGGACAAACCTCGGCCTTCGGCCTTGGTTTGTCCCTAAGAACGCATACGCCCAGACCCCCCTACAACGGAAGGATCTAATTGCTTTAGTCTTGCATTGTTGGGATCCTCAGACACTTTCCAACCACAACCAATATTGTGACTAGTTGTTACAAATAAGATACTTACGGCAGACAACGACTATTTACCAGCCCTATCATGTGACCCGTCCCCTGTCCATACACTGGCCCGCTCATTCCCGCTCAGTGTTCACCAGTCCAGAATGAACAGGTTACTCCACACTGGCCCGCTCATTCCCGCTCAGTGTCCACCAGTCCAGAATGAACAGGTTACTCCACACTGGCCCGCTCATTCCCGCTCAGTGTTCACCAGTCCAGAATGAACAGGTTACTCCACACGTCCACAGCAAACCACCAGATCACAACAATTCGAGACTAAACATGTATAATCCATCTTGAGTTCATCATGAGGTTTTCTACTTCCATCAATCAAAAAAAAATTTACCTCTTACCTTCGAAAGTTGATGTACGGATGTGAGGTACGGTTTAGTGACACAGCTTGTCCCGTGTCCAGGTCATTGTGATGTAATACTGTATGATTGACAGGTTTATGCGTGTCCCAGTCTGGGTGCTCAACACTGGGCTGTTATCAACACATTCCTCCTCTCCTATCACCGCCAGTGTTCTATGGGTCAGATTTTCAGGAAATGTACAACTAGCAACTCTACCCATTTAGTAAATTCTGCTAAATTAGGCTGAAATTTGGTCAATACTAGGAAAATTTGGGTATATTCGGCATTGCATTGATTCTAGCAATCTGCTTGGTAAGTTGAACTGCATTTTGAACTTTATTTTAGTCTGAAATATGGGTTATTTGAGAGAATTGGTGAAGTTGAATTGTACATTTTCTGACGACTTCACCCATCTGTGGAATTAATTCTTCTTCTAATAGGGACATTTAGCACTGACAACGCAACAGCACAACGCTAACGTAAACGCTAGTTGCTCACGATAGGATGGGCTGTACATAGTGGCAGGAGTCAATCAGTTTTTTACTTTATTACAGGTGGAGAAGTATTTTCAGAGGGCTAAAAAGCACACAATTTCATGAAGTGTAGTAGTGTGTTACACCTGAATAGAATGAAAAACACCTCCAGCTTATAAATGAAATCACAATTGACCATCATTTTAGCTTGAAATAGACATACGTTGGGAACGTATTGACCCACCTCTTAGCATAATTGACGTCCATATCGCAGGTAGGCATGCTAAGAATAGCACACCTAGTGATGATGTATTCCTCATAAAACATACGTTGGCATTAATGTTAGCGTTAGCATTGTGGTTGCTAAATCAGCCTATTGTCAGTTGAATAACCAACGCTATGTAGGAGCACAGCGCGTTTAGTCGGTTTTCAATACTTGCTCATGCTTCTTTATTTGTATTTTACCTTTCTTTTCTTCGCCATAAATCACAAGTATTGTTTATTTTTATTGTATTTATTTTGGTCAAACAATTGTGAACTATGTCATTCATGGATGTATACTCTGTCGACTTATTTTCTCTTCATATTGTTATGGTAATATTTTAGTTTAAATGAAGATAACATCAGGCTATACCGAGAACATTGCATCCCTACGAAATGTATATGTTTACCTGAATGAAATATGTTTCAAATCAATCATATACATTTAATTTTTTTCTGTATCATAGGAAAATGAGTCACAAGTCACAAACAAAATGAGATTCATTGATTTTGAGATATTATATTTGAAGAGATGAAATCAAGCCGATTCTAATGATGGTAAATACTAGGACAGCTATTGAATATTTCCATTTTTAGGCTTGATATTTTTTTATTTGTGAGAAGAAAAGTTGGCACTATTTCTTGGTGGACAATTAAAGGTAAAGTAACTAAGATATACACCATCGGATGATCTTTGAAACATAAGGTTATATTTAATGTACTGTCTTGGAATTTATTACATAAATTCGTATGCCTTTAATCGCTAAACTACCCAAAAGGGAGAATATTCCAAGAAAAAGATTGTACAAATGAAAGACATTGGAAAAGCTCTTTTTGCAACTTGTGACTCATTTCCCTTAAACACATCACAAATATTCAGGTAAACTAGAGACACAAGTCAAGAGAAGAAACAACAAGTCACATGTATAAGGTATTGTGTAAGCGTTTATTGTTAACACAGAAATAGCTGCGATACAAGGGCCGACCTAGGCCGACACAGATAGTCCGACCTAGGCCGACAAGCGCCGACCCAGGCCGACACAGATAGTCTGCAGTCTTTGCAGCCCTGATAGTAGAGTAATAGAGTTGATACCTAACCCTTATATACAGTCACTAATAACAAGTCCAATCAGGGAAGTAGGCCTACATATGTGATGTGTTTCAGGAAAATGAGTCATAAGTCGCAAAATTGATATTTTTTAAAGTGTTTTTTTCACAAGATGACAGTATTGGAATGTTTTAATTTTGGGGGAGTCTGTCACTTATAGTTATGTCAATCGATGTATCAAATTTCAGGACAATCTATGTAATATATTCTTTCGTTTTAAAGGTCCTCATATGGACTATATTTAGTTACTTACTGTTTAGTGACCCCCAGAAATATTGGAATTTTTTTTTTTCAATAACGAAAATATCAAACCTAAAATCTAGAAATACTTATTATTTTATTAAACAGTTTACTATCATTAGAATCGACTTGATCTCCTCTTTTAAAATATAATAGTATCTCAAAATCTATTTTTTGCGACTTATGACTCATTTTTCTGAAACGCATCACATATGAGTGAACTTGCCCAAAATATACAAGTCACCTTCACCAATCATCTTAAAGAAACCATAATTTAGGACAGAAATGAGTTTCAAAATTCAGTTCAATATAAACAAAGAGTCTGTTACCAGAAAATGTACAATTCACTTTCACCAATCCTCTCAAATAAACCAATACAAATTTAAGACAAAAATGAGGTTAAAATTCAGGCAATGTCGAGGCAACGTCAAATATACTCAGTTATACCTGGAATTGACATTGTTCAGCCTAATTTAGCAGGATTTACTGCGTAGAGCTTGTTATTGTACATTTTCTGAAGATCTGACCCATATACACAATAGGCAGCTAGTGTTCTTCTCCTTCTCTTAAATCTCTGGACTCACAAGTTCAGGAATACATCCTTGTGACCCAGTGTTAAGATGAGATAATTATTAATTTGCGACTTGTCGTGGCGCCGCATGGTGTGAAACAATGAAAATGCTCCTCCCTCCTTATACCTTATGTGACTTCGAATGCATTAAAAATGTTCATGTTATTACTTGCTATTATCATGTCATTAGTACTGTAAAGGCCCAGATGGCAGGAACCTGAATAAATGCTTTAAAAAAAAAATAAAAAAATTGCGACTTGTCAACCAAAATGCCTAAATTCCACACATCACTCTATATGTACAGTGTATATTACCACCCACCCACCCCTATTTACATCTCTTTCTCTAACAAACTAGAAATATAACTTCCTATTTTCTAAGTATGGAAAATTCCAAAAGTGTTTGTACAATATGAGTAATCTGTAGCTCGTGTTACACTGTAAAACCCATCTCTGTCATCCCGGGAATCTCACGTAAATATATAATATTTCAGAGTAACAATGACAGGCGCCTAACAGTGTGAAATAAGCAAAGCACCTTCTCACCCCCAACACACTTGGGTCAGATTTTCAGAAAATGTACAATTCATCTTCACCAATTCTCTCAAATAATCCAAATTCAAGACACAAATCAGGTTCAAAATACTGTTCAACATAACCAAAACAGTCAGTTTGAATCAAGGCAAGGTCAAATACACATGTATATACCTAGTTTTGATGATTTTTCAGTCCAATTTAGCAGAATTTACAAAATATGTTGTTCTGCCAATTGTACACTTTCTGAAAATCTGACCGATATACACGCACTGTTTATAGCTCTTCAATCTGTAAATGCATTATATTTAAAGCTATATTCTCAGTTAAAGCTGCACTCTCAGCTAAAAGTGCAATCTCAGTTAAAGCGGCACAATGACTATATGTGATGTTTTTCAGGAAAATAAGTCATAAGTCGCAAAATTGATATTTTTCAAAGTGTTTTTTTCACAAGATCACATTATTGGAATGTTCTGATTTTTGGAGGGTTTATCACTTATAGCTATATCAATTGATGTATCAAATTTCAGGACAATCTATGTAATATATCCTTTTGTTTTTAAGGTCCTCATATGGACTATATTTAGTTACTTTACTGTTTATTGACCCTCAAAAATATTGGAAAAACTTTTTTTTTCAAAAACGAAAATATCAAACTTAAAATCGAGAAATACTTATTAGATTATTAGTTTACTATCATTGGAATCGGCTTGATCTCATATTTACAAATATAACAGTATCTCAAAATCTATTTTTTGCGACTTATGACTGATTTTCCTAAAACACATCACATATGTTTCAAACCCATCACCAACATTTTGGAGGATTTAGTCCAGTCATTTTTGCTACAGGACCTCAGAAAAGCCTGTATTTATATTTGGGGACCTGTCAAGCTGCTTTTCTGTGATGATTTCCCTTATTATCGCTCACTAGTAGCTGTTCTTGCTCGACAGATTTACTTGAAATTCTTGTATTAGCATATAGCAGCAGCAGATTATTATTCAGATAAATTATTCAGCCATATACTTCAAGTCATGAAATTAGTAAAATTGGTGAGAGTTTGTTTGCCATAATATCTGAGGATGCAGCATTAACAACAGTTAAACACTAAAGATGTTCTAGTTTACCTCCACCACATCTCAAAGCCATTTTACCAATAATTTGGAGGGTTTTGTCCAGTTGGTGTTTGCTACAGGCCTAAATCCACATCTATATGTGAAGTGTTTCAGGAAAATGAGTCACAAGTCGCAAAATGGATATTTTTCAAAGTGTTTTTTAACAAGATTTCGTTATTGGAATGTTCTGATTTTTATAGGGTTTAATGAATGTAGTTACATGAATCCATGTAACAAATTTCGGGACATTGTATTAGATATATCCCGGCATTTTGAAGGCCTTCGTATGGAGTATATTTAGTTACTTTACTGGTAATTATCCACACAGAAACATTGTAAACTTTTTTTTTCAAAAAATAGGAATATCAAACTTAAAATATAGAAACACTCATTAGATGTCCTAGTGTTTACTATCATTGGAATCACACTGATCTCCTCTTTTCAAATTATAGTGATATCTCAAAATCCATATTTTGCGACTCATGACTCATTTTCCTAAAACGGATCACATATTTCGTCAAGCAACCTAACTCCTTTCATATAGTAACGTAACTTATTATCGCTCACCAGCAGCCATTTTCATCTTGGCCGACTTGACATTGAATTCTTGTATAAATAGGTAACAGCAACAGAAACTTGTCAAATGGATGATTTCTGGTGAAATTTCAGAAGGAAATATTTTCAAGGAAATATTTCAAGGAAATGTTTTTATTATAAATAATCTAAGTAGAAACCTTCAACAACTATCCCTCGACGAATTATATGGGTCAGATTTTAAGAAAATGTACAATTGGCCTTCACCAATCCTCTCAAATAACCCAGATTTCAGACGAAAATAAAGTTCAAAATACAGTTCAACCTAACCAAACAGATTGCTAGAATCAATGTGATGCCAAATATATTCGAATTTACCTAGTATTGACCAAATTGCAGCCTAATTTAGCAGAATTTACTAAATGTGTACAGCTGCCAATTGTACATTTTCTGAAAATCTGACCCATATATATGATATCACATGACCACTTTGAACCAATTAAAACCCGCGATGGTGTAATACATTATAACATGATGGAGAGAAAAAGTAAATGTTACAAATGTCATGAATATTCAATCGTTCATAATAAGGTAATCTGTCTTAGTAATGGAGAAAACTACAAACTATTTGTGCTTTTTACATAATCCCAATTTTCCATTAACAACCACAATTCATAACCTAATGTAAACTATGTTTCACAAAAGTGTATATTTACACAGCTGAGGTGATAATGAATAAAGTAGGGATAATTATTATGAAAACGCGATATCTTCTAGAGTGGCGAAGATGAAGTATAACGAGTGAAGAGAAGGGATGAAGGATTCCTCTGTATAGGGCATGTAAGTTCAAAATAGCCGCCACCAGTTTGTCGTGCACTTGCTGCTTCTTCCAGGAAAGGAAGTGACGTCACATCCATTGAAAAAGCATTGGGCCAAAAAGTTTTCACTGTTTGTAGATTTCTCCAAGATTTATTTTAACTCCCGACCACTGGATAGCCATATATAGGTTCAAACTATTCCATATATGGTCACCAGAAGTTCCTGGACATTGTTTGGGCGATGGAGAGAGAGGGTATTCATCTCACTATATATGCATTGTCTATGGCCGTTACGTCACTTCCTTTTCCGAAAGTGATACATAAAAGTAAAAGCGGGTGACGGCGGTCATGACACTCACACGCCCTATAGTCATCAATTATTTTAATGATAACAACAATCCTGGAAAAACAAGTACCAATATCAACAAACAAGAGATTAAAGCATACAGTGTAGAGTATTTTATGTATGAGAATTACAATATGTCTGTGAAGTATCACTTCTGAAGAGTGAGGTATAGCGCCCCCTATAATAGCTAATACATGAAATATGTTCACTCACCCCGCTCCAACATAGCAACACTTATATCTATTTTAACAAGGCACAACCAGTTTGTGTAACAAATACCCTCACCCTCACTCACCTACTGTTTTACGCTCACTCACCTACTCTTGTACCCTCACTCACCTACTCTATCTCTATAGGTACATCAGCTAGATAGGCTTAGTCCAAATTTAGGATGATTTCTGGCTATAACTCCCCGCTGAAGCCATGCATTATAGAGCTATAAAGGTACGATTCCACTGGATCACTTGTATATGTGCTCATGTCTCGCTCTTGCTACGCTTGTTTATAGTGCGCTTGTCATGCGCTCTTCATCCGCTAATATTTTTTTACCCAAGACAAGCGTAGAGCGATTCTACTGGTCCACCTGTTTCCTTTTGAAATCAATAGCAAATGCATTTGTGCGCTCTCACTGCGCTCTTGGTCTGCTAGTTCAACAGGCAGAAAAATCGGCGTGTTCTTGCGCTCAAATCAAACACGTCAGACATTAGCGCAACGTCCAAAAGAAACGCAAGTAGCACTTTTTAAGAGCGTATAGAAAGCGCAGTAACCAATTCTATTGAACCGCTCTGGTTTCACTCTAAATTCGCTTGTTAGGCGCACTGGGAAATAAAAAGAGCAGGCCATGAGCAGGACCAAAAGAGCGAGCCAGTGGAATCGCAGCCTAATGCACTCAGTGAATTATAACTGCTCTGGGAGAATTATAACTGCCCTGGGAGGACATTATAGAGCTTATAATGCCCTGAGAGAACTCTAACTGCCCTGGGAGGACATTATAGAGCTCATAATGTCCTGAGAGAACTCTAACTGCCCTGGGAGGACATTATAGAGCTCATAATGCCCTGAGAGAACTATAGAAATCATCCTAAAATAGACTAAACAAATTAATGACCTCCAAATCAGACAGTAATCAGGCCTTGATATTGATAACAGCCTGAACTTCACGCTGGGTATTATCAACAACCAGAGCCTTCTCCCTGTCCTCAGTGTCAGCCAGTAACTCTCTAATGAAGGTTGGACAAGAGAGAATGGACTCACACACAAAGTGATAAGAATCAACATATATTATCAGCTCTATGCATATAAACCCTTTATGTACACTGCTCATGTCTTGTCATTTCATACTCTTTTAGTTATGCGTAGACTATCTATTTGTGGGTCACATTTTCAGAAAACGTACAATTCACCTTCACCAATCTTCTCAAATAACCCAAATTTCTGAAGCCTAATTTAGCAAAATTTACTAAATGTGTACAGCTGCCAATTGTACATTTTCTGAAAATCTGACCCTTGTAACAAGCCTCCAACCTACTTGTCAGGTTTTCTTTGGACTGGCAGTATATATATATGTTGTATTAAAGTAACATCGATTTTAGTTAAATATATATAATGGACGAATCTATGTTTAACACACTAATTTCCCAGCTGTTTAAAGATCCCATTTATATTACAAGTACATAGACATGTTTTAAACTTTTGACCTCAGCACCAAATGACCTCCAATAAGTAAACAGACATTCTCATATTTTATTTGCAATAGTTTTCGTTAAATATACACACCTTGTTTATTCAGAGAGGTCTTTATATATATAAACTCCTCATCTAACTCATTCCCCCATTTGCTTAGTTCCAGAGTTATCTCCTAGGTGGTGCTACAGTCAGATACCTACTGCAGCGCCAATTATAGTGCAGTGGTGGTCTTTAGCAACCTCCCTGGTGCTACACTTGCAGCACTGCTGACCTCTGGTGTCTGTATAATGTACTAAACTGCATTTACATGGTTTATTGCTGACATCTGACGGAATACTTATACACTATGGTGTCGACCCTTGGTAGCGTCTATATGGGTCAGATTTTCAGAAAATGTACAATTATCAGATGTACACATTGATTAAATTTTGCAAGATTAGGCTGCAACTTGGTCAATACTAGGTAAATTTGAGTATATTTGGCATTGCATTGATTCTAGCAATCTGTATGGTTAGGTTGAATTGTATTTTGAACTTTATTTTCGACTGAAATTGGGGTTATTCAAGAACATTGACCAAGTTGAATAGTACATTTACTGAAAATCTGACCCATATACTAGACGCCAGGGTGTTAATAGAGCATTGTTACCATTACGCACTGTATTTTCATGTGTTCTGTGAAGTGGAATAGAGTACATGGATGGATACTGATGCTAACTATAACCCTACCTCGACCCTTTTCAAATCAGAGCATCATCAAGCCCTGAAACAACTGACGTCAGGCAATGTTGTTGTACATATTAAGATCCTCTATTTTCAAAAGTTTTTATTCAGGGCAGACAGCTGAAACACATTCACGACTCTAAACTCTATTTTGTTTGATATAATATATGGCATTTTAAAAACGTTAAAAATGACAAACACAGTTTAAAACGAGCAAAGCTGTATTTGTGCGATTAAATAAGACTTAAACGTTCTTTAGGCCTACATTATTTGACCAGCTTGAGCTCCTTCTGCTGCCACACAGTGTTGACATGTCACCCAAAACTTAGTCTAAAGTCACAAAATTGATATTTTCACAGTTTTTTCCATGTTATCTCTGAATAGGAATGTTTTCACTGTTGGTTGTATGCATGTACCGAATTTCAAGACTACACGGGTCAGAATCTTAGAAAATGTACAATTCACCTTCGCCAATCCTCTCAAATAATCCAAATTTCAGATGAAATAAAGTTCAAAACACAGTTCAACCTAACCAAACAGATTGCTAGAATCAATGCAATGCCGAATATACTTGAACTTACCAAGTATTGGCCAAATTCCAGCCTAATTTAGCAGAATTTACTAAATGTACAGCTGCCAATTGTACATTTTTTAAAAATCTGACCCACACCTTGAATATAATCTTAGTGTTTCTAAGGACATCCCATAGAGTATATTTAAATAAAGGTTCTACAGATTGTCCATCCAGAATCGGTTTTCTAATTCTAATTATCTATACTGTTACCTCAGTTCCTTTCCCAGAAGTGGTACATAACGCGATTAAAAAAGTAAAAGCGAGCAAAAGGCGGCCATGACAGTTACAGGTTCTATAGATTTGGTGGCTCGCCAAATGGCACACACAATGGCACGCATTTCTCCATATGGAAATTATTGTTCAATACAATAGAAAGTTTTTGAACATAAGTAAACACGAAAAGCAAAATGAAAATATTTTCTGTGATTTACTTCTATTCTGCGGGGACTTGCATTAATCAAAGCTGTCAGTGTTACCCATGTAATAGAATAGTGTACCATTGCAACCCCTGATGTCACCATATATAGCCCCTCTAGTATCAGCATTGGTGTCACAATGACTCAGCATCTTTGTAGTTAAGCAGTCTGTCACAAGCCTGGATCCATAGTGTAAGTATAGGTGTCACTTTTCCCCACTATCTATTCTAGGCCAGCCTAGTTATAACATCCATGCACCAGACGTGCAGTGGACTGATGCATCTGTCCCTGTCACAATGTCTGTCACACTGTCAGTGGTATAGCAGTGTCACAAGTTGAGGTTGTGTTGTTAGTATAGGTGTCAATACCTTGAATTCAACATGAACAAGCCTGATGTCACAATATATAGCCCCTCTAGTACAAGCATTGGTGTCACAATGACTCAGCATCTTGGTAGTTAAGCTGTCTGTCACAAGCCGGTGTCCATGGTATAAGTATAGGCGTCACAGTGGTATCCAGGTAGCTCTGGCAATGATCTCAACCAAAACGATTTATTTAAAACTCAAGTTGTTAGAAATTGAAGGCTGTCACAAATGTGGCTGTCAACCACCAGTATTCATCCAATAGCAGCATTTGGTCACTTAATACTTCAGCATACCTGTCACCCTATGAATCGGGTAACATTTTATGTAGTTGACACTATTTTGTAGCATGTTCTGACAGTAGAACTGACAACTCTTAGATTTGCCAAGAACACTTTTCGGAATATCTTTATCCAGAGTACAGTTGAGTACAGCTGTCCCTAATAGTTTGGTATAGCTGTCACACATGCTGAGTATACCTGTCACACAATGGTTGAGTATACCTGTCACACAGTGTTCAGTACAACTGTCACACAATGGTTGAGTATACCTGTCACACAATGGTTGAGTATACCTTTCACATAGTGTTGAGTATACCAATCACACAATGGTTCAGTATAGCTGTCACAATGGATCACTATAGCTCTCACACAATGGTTCAGTATACCTGTCACACAATAGTTCAGTATACCTGTCACAATGGTTCAGTATACCTGTCACACACTGGTTCAGTATACCTGTCACACAATGGTTCAGTATGCCTGTCACAGTGGTCAGCCTATGATGTCTATATAGGTGGGTTCAGTGTCACAGAGTGCCTCCAAGTACTGCCTGATCTCCTTCATGGTGAGTCGCTCGTTGGGCTGCTCACACCAGCAGCCCAACATGATCTTGTGCACGTCCTCGGGGCAGATCCTGGGCTTATCCAGCAGCTTGCCGCTCTGTATCTGGTGGATCACCTGTGGAACAAGTGGAGTAAGGTTAATTAAGGCAGACTAAGGTTAATATGGTTAGTGCAATATTAATGAAGGTGCATTCTCAGCTATTAAAAGACAAAGAATCTCACCAAATTCCCTCATATTATGACTTATATGACTGTATTTATCAATATTCTGCTGCTGTTATATGTTTATACAAGAGTTACTCATATTATGACTTATAAGACTGAATTTATCAATATTCTGCTGCTGTTATGTTTATACAAGAGTTACTCATATTATGACTTATAGGACTGGATTTATCAATATTCTGCTGCTGTTATATGTTCATACAAGAGTTACTCATATTATGACTTATAGGACTGGATTTATCAATATTCTGCTGTTGTTATATGTTTATACAAGAGTTACTCATATATAGAGAGAATGGGACGAGCCGGCAATAAGCGAAAATTTATAGGACGAGATTCGTCCACATAAGCATGATGCCGTAGGCAGAGTGCTTATGTGAACGAATCAAGTCCTATAAATTTGCGATTATTGCCGGCGAGTTCCATTCTATATTTATTATATGTGCATAAAATTTGATAATCAGATAATACTGAAAAAATACTAAAGAAGTCTCAGAGAGCCCCGCTGCCCCGCTGACAGCCCCACTGACAGCCCTGTTAGTATATTGATGAATTAAAACGTTCATATCATGGCCATTCCTTGAGCTACATCAATGCAATTTATATCATTCAAAAGAGAATTTAATGCTCTATTTGATGATGTAGGTTTTATGATGTATTTCTATAATTATAGTACCAGAATCACGGGTTGATTACCGATCGCGGGGATTTGTTTACATGCTCCGCGGAGAGCCAATTAAAGCTCCGCGAAGCATAACAACAGAGCTATTTTTAGACAACTACATTTCATATAGGACACGTCCTATATGAATATTTTTATAGCACCCCACTTATAGCACGTCTCATATAGAATGCGCGTATAATAATATGACTTATAGGACTGGATGTATCAATATTCTGCTGCCGTTATATGTTTATACAAGAGTTACTCATATTATGACTGATAGGACTGGATGTATCAATATTCTGCTGCTGTTATATATGTTTATACATGAGTTACTCATATTATGACTTATAGGACTGATTTTATCAATATTCTGCTGCTGATATATGTTTATACAAGAGTTACTCATATTAAAGCTACACTCTCAATTATGTCAACCATATTAAAGCAGCACTCTCAACAACACAGAGACATTAGATGTGCAAGGCGACGCAGCCTCTTGCCCTACGGCCACCTCTGCCCTTATGCTGGCTGTAGTTAGAACTGCTCAGTTATTGTGCTCAGGATCTGCTCAATGGACTGTACCTGGGAGCATTACACCTAAATGTGAAGTGTTTTAGCAAAATGAGTCACAAGTCGCAAAATATGGATTCTGAGATATCACCATATTTAAAAAGAGGTGATCAAGGTGATTCGAATGATAGTAAACACTGGGACATCTAGCTAACACATGTATTTCTATATTTTAAGTTTGATATTTTTATTTTAGAAAAAAAAAATTGCAATGTTTCTGGCTGGGTAAATAATTACCAGTCAAGCAACTAAATATTCTCCATATGAAGGCCTTCAAAACACAAGGATATAGCCAGCCAGTGGAGACCACCCTTTACTCATATTATGACTTATAGGATTGTATTCATCAATATTCTGTTGCTGTTATATGTTTATACAAAAGTTACTCATATTATGGCTTATAGGACTGGATTTATCAATATTCTGCTGTTGTTATATGTTTATACAAGAGTTACTCATATTATGACTTATATGACTGAATTTATCAATATTCTGCTGTTGTTATATGTTTATACAAGAGTTACTCATATTATGAGTTATAGGACTGAATTAATCAATATCCTGCTGTCGTTATATGTTTATACAAGAGTTACTCATATTATGACTTATATGACTGTATTTATCAATATTCTGCTGCTGTTATATGTTTATACAAGAGTTACTCATATTATGACTTATAAGACTGAATTTACCAATATTCAGCTGCTGTTATGTATATACAAGAGTTACTCATATTATGACTTATAGGACTGGATTTATCAATATTCTGCTGCTGTTATATGTTCATACAAGAGTTACTCATATTATGACTTATAGGACTGGATTTATCAATATTCAGCTGCTGTTATATGTTTATACAAGAGTTACTCATATTATGACTTATAGGACTGGATTTATCAATATTCTGCTGCTGTTATATGTTTATACAAGAGTTACTCATATTATGACTTATAGGACTGGATTTATCAATATTCAGCTGCTGTTATATGTTTATACAAGAGTTACTCATATTATGACTTATAAGACTGAATTTATCAATATTCTGCTGCTGTTATATGTTTATACAAGAGTTACTAATATTATGACTTATAGGACTGGATTTATCAATATTCTGCTGCTGTTATATGTTTATACAAGAGTTACTTATATTATGACTTATAGGACTGGATTTATCAATATTCTGCTGCTGTTATATGTTTATACAAGAGTTACTTATATTATGACTTATAGGACTGGATTTATCAGTATTCTGTTGCTGTTATATGTTTATACAAGAGTTACTCATATTATGACTTATAGGACTGGATTTATCAATATTCTGCTGCTGTTATATGTGATGTGTTTTAGGAAAATGAGTCATAAGTCGCAAAAAAAAAGATTTTGAGATATCACCATATTTGAAAAGAGGAGATCAAGCCAATTCCAATGATAGTAAACTGTCTAATAGTCTAATAAGTATTTCTAAATTTTAAGTTTGATATTTTCGTTTTTGAAAAAAAAAGTTTCCTATATTTCTGGGGGTCAATAAACAGTGAAGTAACTAAATGTAGTCCATATGAGGACCTTTAAAACGAATGGACATATTACATAGATTGTCCTGAAATTTGATACATCGATTGATGTAGCCATGGGTTATCAACCCTTAAACAATTAGATCGTTCCAATAATGTGATCTTGTGAAAAAAACACTTTAAAAAACATCAATTTTGCGACTTATGACTCATTTTCCTGAAACACATCACATATGTTTATACAAGAGTTACTCATATTATGGCTTATAGGACTGGATTTATCAATATTCAGCTGCTGTTATATGTTTATACAAGAGTTACTCATATTATGACTTATAGGACTGTATTTATCAATATTCAGCTGCTGTTATATGTTTATACAAGAGTTACTCATATTATGACTTATAGGAATGGATGTATCAATATTCAGCTGCTGTTATATGTTTATACAAGAGTGACTCATATTATGACTTATAGGACGGATCCATCAATATTCTGTTGCTGTTATATGTTTATACAAGAGTTACTCATAGTATGCCTTATAGGACTGGATTTATCAATATTCAGCTGCTGTTATATGTTTATACAAGAGTTACTCATATTATGAGTTATAGGACTGAATTAATCAATATCCTGCTGTCGTTATATGTTTATACAAGAGTTACTCATATTATGACTTATAGGACTGTATTTATCAATATTCTGCTGCTGCTGTTATATGTTTATACAAGAGTTACTCATATTATGACTTATAAGACTGAATTTATCAATATTCTGCTGCTGTTATATGTTTATACAAGAGTTACTCATATTATGACTTATAGGACTGGATTTATCAATATTCTGCTGCTGCTATATGTTTATACAAGAGTTTAAAGTAGAATGAGCTGTGTAAAAATTAACGCTTATGACAGACTGATTGGCAGGTAAAATGATGCTTATGCAGGTACATGTGGGATACAAGTCTAGGACTGAGTAGGGGGAGAGATTAGGGAGAGGGAGAAAGAGAGATGGAGAGAGAAGGAAAGAGATGAGAGAGAGAGCGAGGGAGAGAGAGAGGAGAGAGAGTGGGAGAGAGATCTAGGAAAGAGAGGAGAGAGAGGGAGAGATAGATAGGGAGAGAGAGAGGAAGGAGGGAGAGAGAAGAGATAGGATAGGGGAAGGAGAGAGGTAGAAAAAAGTCAAGAGGAAGAGGAGAGAGAAATGAGTGGAGGGGGACAAACACAGTAATCTAACTGGGTCAGATTTTCAGGAAATGTACAATTCAACTTCGCCAATCTTGTCAAATAACCCAAATTTCAGACGAAAATAAAGTTGAAAATACAGTTCAACCTAACCAAACAGATTGCTAGAATCAATGCGATGCCGAATATACTCGAATTTACCTAGTATTGACCAAACTACAGCCTAATTTTGCAGAATTTACTGAATGTGTACAGATGCCAATTGTACATTTTCTGAAAATCTGAATCATATAAAAGTATATCTCTGACTAACACCTGTTTCAAGTGTTAAACCATTCTTCCTACTTTCTACCTGTCAAACTGTTGGAACAAGTAATAGACTATTTCATGGAACACAGATCATGCCCTGAGGTAGTGGATAAGTAGTCCAGACAACCACTTTACTGCCATTAACCTAAATCCACCAACTTACTTAACCTCAATATCATTGTTATAAAACATGTACATAGCGTCCATACCTCCAGGCTGCTCATCTATAAGTGCTTACTATTACTCTCAGCCATTAGTTAATCTTATTCTACCTCATTGAACCTTATTCACCTGGTTCTCTTTATTCTACCCATTGTTCCTTATTGGACCTTTTTCTACTTCATCTAACCTAATTCTGAATAATTTAGCCTGATCCAACATTATTTAACATGATTCTAAATCATTCTACATCATTTAACCTGATTAACAAGATTTATCTTGTTATAATGCTACTATAATACAATGTTCCTGCCTCACCTCATGGTTGGAGAGCTCGTACCACGGTTGCTTGCCGTATGTAAAGATCTCCCACAGCACGATGCCAAAACTCCACACGTCCGACTCCACAGTGAACTTACGGTACATGATAGACTCTGGTGGCATCCAGCGCACAGGCAGCATGGTGTGTCCCCCTACCTGCAACACAGAAACCATTCAGGTAATCAATCAGGTAATTAATCAATCAGATAATCAATCAACCAGGTAATCAATCAATCAGATAATCAATAACCAGGTAATCAATCACCAGGTAATAAATCAATCACAGGTAATCAATCACAGGTAATAAATCAATCACAGGTAATAAATCAATCACAGGTAATCAATCACCAGGTATTCAATCACCAGGTAAACCATCACCAGGTAAACAATCAATGACAGGTAATCACTCAATGACAGGTAATCACTCAATGACAGGTAATCACTCAATGACAGGTAAACACTCAATGACAGGTAATACTCAATCAGGTAATCAATCACCCGGTTTTCAATAACAGGTAATCAATCACAGGTAATCAATCACAGGTAATCAATCAATCGCTTACATCAATGAAAAAAAAAAAATATTTACTGCTCAAAACTGCAAGTTCATGGCTTTCCACTGGTTGATTTTGCTTCAAAATCATTTATTGTTAATGTGCATTTGGTGACAGTAGCATTCCAAGGGTGGCATATTGCAAGTTATTGCCAATATCATGTTGAAGAATCGTGGGTCATTCTCCGAATGAATAATTAGGGTCGATAGTTGAGCGAGAAATGAATTGTTGTATGTCTAATTCCAGAACCAAACCAGTTAAAAGAGGCCGGCTCTAATCAATTCCTTTATTTTTATACGCAGACAGATTACAACGACGCCAATCTCCGAAATAATTAGGTTCGATAATTGAGCGAGGAATGAATCAACACAATACACAGACTTGTATGTCTAATTCCAGAACCGAACTAGTTAAAAGAGGCCGGCTGTAAACAATTCCTTTATTTTTATATGCAGACAGATTACAATGATTACACAGGGCCCGGGCTGATTGGCTTGTCCTGCCTGGACCAATTAATTACCAGGTTAGATAAGAGATACAATCAGCCACAGGATAACAATGAACATAACATACTAAAACGAGGGTCAGAGTGACCACTGCCACACCTGACCAATCCCTTTGTGTAGTGACCAGGTCACATGGTTATCTCCCCTCCCCTCTCCCTCCCATTCTTAATCAATACCCCCTCCCCTGACCTTGCAGTCAGTCCCTTCCCTCCCTTTCCATGTGATCAACCTTGAGATAACAATTAGGCCTGGACAGCACTTGTACCTTTGGACCTTTCGGGATAAGCGATCCACAAGTGTTGTGGCGGGAAGAAAGGTAATTAGCTGTCGAGTTGGTAGGGGGCGTGGTAGATGTATGTCTGAATGAGACTAAATAATTAAATCTCACAAGTTTAGATTTTACAATGTCATTGCAATTTCTCTTTTTCATTATGATTTAATATCTTGTGCCTCAGATTGTGATGATAACAGCACTCTGTGTAATTCATATCCTCAATACAATACCGCCTGGTTATGGTGTTTTATTGATATGTATGTATGTATGTATGTATGTATATTGTTTATTTCCGAAGACAGTACATGATAAACGTATACATAATTTACATCTGAAATGGGTCGGTCCTCTTCTGTGGCAGCCACAGCTCTTCCAGAGGGTCCCTTAGACTAGACTTTTAAGTTACAATTAACATATAGGGGTATACAGGGGTATAAAATGACTAATTACCTACACTACTGCAATGGGATGCACTAGCTATATCTTCATCAAGGTGTGACTCATGGTATTGAGTTTCCTTGTGTATAATTTTTTGTGGACATCGTCCAGTTGTTAAATTTGGGTTAATTAAGGTTTGATGGATAACAATGAGTGAAAATGGGTTGTGTGCTTATACAGGTAGTGTATCCCATTTTCAAATCAGCTAGGTCCTGGCATTCTTGTGGCATTCTATATTGATTTGTTGTTCATCATACAACATGTTATACTGATTATCCTGTAAACAAGGATTTAAAAAATGTTGTTATTTCTAGACAATTTCACCATTGACGTATTTATGGGTTAGATTTTCAGAAAATGCACAATCGCCAAATCTACACATTTAGTAAATTCTGCTAAATAAGACTGAAACATGGTCAATACTAGCAATATCTGAGTATATTGGATATTGCTTTGTTTCAAGCAATCTGTTTGGTTTATGTTGGACTGAATTTTTAACCTAATTTCTGTCTTAACTTTGGGTTATTTGTGAGAATTGGTGAAGGCGAATTGTGTAGATTTCACCCATATCCAATCTCAAGAATTATATTCTAGGGTGAAATCGCCAGAAAATATACAATTCGCCTACACTAATCCCCTCAAATAAGCTGGATTTAAGACAGAAATGACTTTCTAAATGCAGTTTAACATAATCAAACAGATCATCTGAATCAAGCCGATATCATATATACTCAGATATACCAAGCATTGGCAATTTTTCAGTTTAATTGAGCAGAATTGACTAAATGTATAGAGCTGCCAATTGTACATTTTCTGAAGATATGACCCATATCCAATCCTGAGGATCATATTCTAATCAAGCCACGTCACACCAGACTGGCAGCAGGCATACATGGGTCAGATTGTCAGAAAATGTACAATTCGCCATCACCAATCCTCTCAAATAGCCCAAATTTGAGACAGACAGGAGCTTCAAAAGGCTGTTTAACAGAACAGAACAGATACTTTAAATCAATGCGATACCAAATATACTCAGATATACCCAAAATTTATCATTTTTTAGCAGAATTTAGCAGAAATTACTAAATATGTAGAGCTGCCAATTGTACATTTTCTGAAAATCTGACCCACATGTGAAAGTGAATGTGGTCAGAAGCGACAGAAGCGTTCTCCACATATTCATGCTATTGAGAATATAAAAAACCTGGCCCAAACTTCTTATTCATCTAAAAGCAAGTGACCTTTGGCAAGGCATTTGGGATCAATTATTAGGGTCAGGTTTTCACAAAATGCACAATTGGCAGCTGCACACATTTGGGAAATTCTGCTAAAGTCGGCTGCAATTTGGTCAATACTAGGTAAATTCGAGTATATTTGGCCTTGCATTGATTCTAGCAATCTGGTTGGTTAGGTTGAACTGTATTTTAAACTTTATTTTCGTCTGAAATTGGGTTTGTTTGAGAGAGTGAGGTGCATTGTACATACTCCACCCCTCACTGTAATTCCTGTAGTCAAATTATTATAGTATAGTTATGTATTGTGTCGTTATGTAATCCTTGATTTCGTATATCTTCTCGGTATATACCTACGGAGATCAAGAATATGTACCCAATTATGGATTGAATAATTGTTTTTAAATTCAAACCAGATCGTTTTCTGAGTTGTTATTTTGATCATATCGAAACACATGTATATATACATGCTTCATGCTACTATAATATCTTCCACGATGATAATATTTATAGTTTTATCTCAAATTGGATACTAATTCAAGCCAAAAATTTTATCCACAGACAACGTCTGTTTGGTGAGAACGATATGAATATAAATTTCTTTGTGAAAGAGGTGGTAAAAGAATTCCGAGCAATACAATATGGTGATAAAATAAGCTCGAAGGAAGGTGGCAAAGGAAAGAGGTGGGAAAAATTCATAAAAGATTTCACGATTAGATTATCATAATCCTGAAAATATAAGAGCAGCACGGTGCTGAAAGATAGAAAATTGTTAGAAAAAAAACAAAAAAACAAAAAAGGTGAGGAAAAGCCTCTGGTAAAATATTATTGTTATTGAGAAGTTTATTCAGGCGTCGCGAGAGCGTTAGAGTTGTATGCCGAGTTGGCAGGATAAATGAAATAAAAACAATTTACAAAAAAAAAAAAAAATAGTTTTATCTATTGTGTCCTGAAACTGAATTGACAGTTTATTAGGCTGCCAGGTTGTCATTTCGCCACAATTTCAACACTGAGCAAATTGGTCTAAGGCTAAAAGGTTTATGCTAATTGGGTGGGAAATGAGTGGAAATTAGTGATTATAGACCTTTTTTCCCCAGGACAGTCTGAAAAGTGGGAGGGTAGAGGTATGTGTGTGTGGGTGGGGGGGGGGGGGATAGGAGGACAATGGGTTTATGGGAGGGCAGGGTGAGAGTGCCGTCACCTCCCATACAATGGGAAAGCATGCCAACAACACCTGTGCGTAGGTATGGTGTTATGACGTCAATCCCTTAAAAGGTATGACGTCGATCCCATACAATCTTGACTAATGAATAGAATAATTAAGGTAAATAAAGGTAATTAAGAAGAGTCTTGCCTCTCCAAATAGTGGAACGCTCTAAAAATAAATATGTAACGGTGGTACAAAGGCCAGCTCTTACAAACCTTGTGTTACCTGGCTTTGTGCTATCTACCTATTGTTCAATTGTGATGTGTTTCAGGTCAATGAGTCATAAGTCGCAAAATTGATATTTTTCAAAGTATTTTTTTCACAAGATCACATTATTGGAATGTTCTGATTTTTGGGGGTTTATCACTTATAGTTATATCAATCGATGTATCAACTTTCAGTACAATCTATGTAATATATCCTTTCGTTTTAAAGGTCCTCATATGGACTATATTTAGTTACTTTACTGTTTATTGACTCCCAGAAATATTGGAAACTTATTTTTTCGAAAACGAAAATATCAAACTTAAAATCTAGAAATACTTATTAGATTATTAGACTGTTTACTATCATTGGAATCGGCTTGAACTCATCTTTTCAAATATTATGATATCTCAAAATCCATTTTTTTGCGACTTATGACTCATTTACCTATTGTTCAATTGGCCTAGGATAGCCTATAGCAGATCAACTTCTTCCAATTTTCCATCTCAAGACATCGTTCACAAAGAAAACAGTTGAGAACCGGTAACACGAGAACATTTGTGGCATTCTACCTGCTGCTGCAAATATTAACTAATAAGTTTGTATTGAGTTCCAATATTTTATGACAGGTCTATGATGAAGGGTACTGTACTGAATAGGGGAGTTGCATAACCGCCATTTTGAATTTTGATTTTCATGGAATAATGGGACTAATGGTACCGTGTAAAATCTACTGAAAACATGCCATGTTCAACCTGCACTATTTATCAATGCTCTAATATCAATATCCATGTGTTATACATGTTTCCATGACACATGTCCCCATCCATTTTTCCCAATATGCAGTTAGTTTCATAGATCATTTATACAAGTTGTGATATTGGTGAAAACATTCTTGCAATTTTAGATAAAAATGTTGCCAAATATATGTGTATGTCAGATTTCAACAGAATCCATCCCAGCATGCACTGCAGTAGATAAGCGCAGTGGCACATGCACATCCCCTATTCACAATATTGATTTAAAGTGATTAATTCACTGGTATTAGAAAGACTCTGCTGGGGATTTGCTGGGAGCGACAATGTTGGCATGTGTTTAACGACACTCTGCCACTCTAACTCGCATCTCTATCAACTTATAATTTGCTAACATAACTTTGTAATTCTAATACATTTGTAATTGTATGTAATATTTCTCCACCTAACAGAAACATATTAGACTAGATTAGTTACATTTAAGTAATAAATGCAGGTTAACTAACAAGTTGGTTGAGGAAGTGTGAATATTGCACGAGTTGCATAGCAACGAGGGCCATATTCTAAGCGGCCAAAATCAACGAGTTAGTTAACAGATTTATTATATATGCTTGTAATGATGAAAATAGGAAACATTTTAGGGTGATAAAGTTTTAATTCGGCCGTAAACTTAGCTGAAATTGGCCGTAAACTTAGCTAAAACATAGGCTGCCATGACTACCACAAATAACTCATTAGTGAAACATTCATAATGCATAACTCACTCTAGATATGTTGTTCTTAGAGCAATGCGTTTATAATAATGTAAGACAAACAAGGAGGGAAGATATAGGCATGGTCTGGACGACCTCTGTTTGACAAAACCACAAACTTTGTTTTTAAATGTAATATCACAAAGGCAGATAATGAATGTCCTAATTCTAATATCCTCCATTTAGGGCCCAAAATGGAGGAATATTATTTGAGAATGATAGTTTCATCAAGAAACTGGTGAATGTCGGTGAATTAGCTCTTAGATAATAGGGAACTGGACAACAGAGAGAAAACTAATCTAAATTTGTGACCTCAAGATCAAAAAGATCTAAGAAGCTTTGGCTACAAAGTGCAAGAAAATAAAAATGTCACAAATATGAAAATGTTGCTGAGTCATCTTCCAGGTTCAATATTATGCAGCCTCAGCCTCGCTCTGGCACCTCATTTGCATATAGCGTCTATATTCATGTATTTATTCATACCCATGTGTGCGCACGCAGCACTTCCGGTTGTTATAACGTGTGACCTGTCCTCTATATGGGTCAGATTTTCAGAAAATGTACAATTGGCAGATAAACATTTTTTGTAAATTCTGCTAAATTGAACGGAGAAATCATCAGCACTAGGTTTGTACGAGTATATTGAGCATTGCATTGATTCTAGCAGTCTGTTTGGTTATGTTGAACTGTATTTTGAACCTGATTTTTGTCTGAAATCTGGGTTATTTGAGAAAATTGGTGAAGGTGAATTGTACATTTTCTGAAAATCTGACCCATATGTACCTGTATTGTAATTATTCCATTCCACTGTAGAGAGGTGGCATGAAGAGGATACAATAACAACATGGTTAACGTAAATATGTAGGAGAAACATTCAAATTGGTTTTCTCTCTAAGGTTTTAGATATTTCATAAGGACTCAAACCCCAACACAAAGGTTTAGAACTATTTCAATATTGTTCTGCACAGTCTCGTCTAATGAATATTCAATTATTAGTACCACGTTCCATTCCTTCTGTATCATATATATATTTTTTCAGCATTTCAGATGATTGAATCATGCGATTTCCTTTAAAATCTGCATATATACATGTATAGCTGCCATATGTGATGTGTTTCAGGAATATGAGTCACAAGTCGCAAAAAATGGATTTTGAGATAACATTATATTTGAAAAGATGAGATCAAGCCGATTCTAATGGTAGTAAACAATAGGACATCAAAGTAGTGTTTCTATATTTTATGTTTGATATCTTTATTTTTTGAAAAAAAAAAGTTATTAATACTTTTGGGTGGATAATTACTAATAATGTACCTAAATATACTCCATAGGATGACCTTAGAAAAGCATAGATATATTTAATACATCGCCTTGAAATTTTGTACACGTATTAAGGTTACTAGGGGCATCAAACACCCCAATAATTAGAATATTCCAACAAAGATATATCATGAATAAACCACTTTGAAAAATATCCATTTTGCGACTTATGACTCATTTTCCTGAAACGCATCACATATTATCTTACACTCCCAATGAAAAAGAACTGTAGGTCATAGAACTAAAAAGCTATTCAGGTATGTGTCGGTATATGGGTCAGATTCTCAGAAAATGTACAATTCGCCTTCACCAATCTTCTCAAATAACCCACATTTCAGACGAAAATAAAGTTCAAAATAAAGTTCAACCTAACCAAACAGATTGCTAGAATCAATGCAATGCCAAATATACTCGAATTTACCTAGTATTGACCAAATTGTAGTCTAATTTAGCAGAATTTACTAAATGTGTACAGTTGCCAATTGTACATTTTCTGAAAATCTGACCCATATATTCAGGTATATGTGTACTTTTTTTTACTAATAACTTCCTAATACAGGAGATATTCTAATATTACTGTAATGCCCTGACCTCATCAGGTAATACACACTGGTTTGGTAAGGTGACTCCGGGCAATGGTATATAGAATAAGGTATCTTATATCACTTTTGTAATTGGCAGTCTCCATCAAATATTTTTAGTTTTTTAAAATCGTTCTTTCATTTATTTTGTATTTTGGCCTTTTTTTTTTTTTTTTTTTTGTACTTTATGTAGACTATAGTAATACATTAGCAATCTTGCTCGAGGCAACGCATGAAAACTTCTTTATTTCTGATGTTACTACAATGGTGATCCACCATTGTAGTAACATCAGCAATAACGAATTTTTGAATTGAATTGGATTGCAAAGACCCGAGCAGGGTATTTGCATTTTTCTTTGTTTCTTTGAGTGGCATTTATCGATTCACTTTTTAGAAATTCAACCTTTAATGCCATGAAGTAGATACTAGGTAAGAAGGGACTATTTCCTGATGGATTGATATGAAGTGGTGTGTCAGGGTACCCACACAACAAGATCCACTAGTAGACTTGTTTTTCTTAAATGTGATAGGCCTTATTTTGTATGTTTTTCAGTTGCCATGGTTACCAGGTAGCCATGACAACAAGATTTCTGAGTTAAAAATATGTATCTCAAAGAGAGCTCAATTTTGATATACAACATGACATATAAAATTGGTTTTTGACCGACTTATTGCATTTTTCCCTAAATTTGGCAGCCATCTTGGATTTTGCCCCTGGTGGATTTTCCCTAAACTTTTGCGAGGGTGGACCCGACTAATATGAACAAGTGGAAAAAGAATCAATCTTCAAAACATACTACGCTAAAAAATAAAATGGGGCTGAAAGAATGAACCCTACTATTAATTGAAATATTTAAAAAATATGTTTTGCATGCCCTTTAGGAGATCAGGTTGGCATCCCCTCAGGATTATGCACTAACAGAGCACCAGCAGGCCTGAAATGTTGGGCATTAATCCTTAAATAGGATACTCTATCAAGAGAGCGAGCGATTTGCTCTCACAGACAAGACACAATATACAAACCCTACCCTAGCCTCGCTCTGACACCTCATTTGCATATCATTTGCATATTCATACCAGCACATGCGCATTCAGCACTTCCGGTAGCTGTCAGTGAAGAGGACAATGCCCTCTATGGGCGAGAACGTGAGATGGCAACGTCTGTTTCAATATGGCGGCCGTCTTATCAGGGTTTTTATGATGGTGGGGAGTGAGAGGGAGTGATAAGGCAGAGGCAGAGGGATTCTGTCCCGACTGTCATAACCCTTTCATAGCTTATATGTATAGGTTCTCATAAAACATCTGATAGCTTATATCGATTTCTATTTAGTTTCACTTTTTGTTGAAGACTTATTTGTGATCCGTTTTTAGGAAAATGAGTCATAAGTCGCAAAATATGGATTTTGAGATATCATCATATTTGAAAGGAATCAAGCTGATTCCAATGATAATAAACCCTAGGAAACCTAATAAGCATTTCTATATTTTAAGTTTGATATTTTTATTTTTGTAAAAAAGTTTGCAATGTTCCTGGATGGGTAATTACCAGTAAAGAAACTGAATATACTCCATGCGAAGGCCTTCAAAATGCAAGGATATTTTGATACAATTTCCTGAAATCTGTTACACAGATTCATATGCTATAAGTGCTTAACCCCAAAAGAATCAGAATTTTCCAATTAAGAGATCTTGTGAAAAAATCACTTTGAAAAATATCAATTTGGCGACTTATGACTCATTTTCCCTGAAACACATCACATATATGATGTGCTCTAAGTAATAGGAGTACATGTTCCAAATATTAAGACAGTGTAATACATATATGGATTAGATCGTCAGAAAATGTACAATTCATCTTCACTAATCGTCTCAAATGACCCAAATTTAAGAAAAAAGTGACGTTCAAAATACTGTTTAACAGAATGAAGACATGTATTATCAACACAACGCCAAATATACTCTGATATACCAATTATTCATATTTTTCCAGTCTAATTTAGCAGAAGTTAGTTACCAAATTTGTAGAGCTGCCGAATGTGCTTTTTCTGAAAATCTGACCGATATATATACATATATATCCATGTATCCTCAAGGGGATGCTGTAGATTATATCAAGCTTCTTTACTAGTAATTGTACACCAACAAATATTGCAAACAGTTTTTCAAAAAAATAAAATATCAAACTTAAAATATAGAAATACGTATTAGTCGTCCTAATGTTTACCGTCATCAGAATCTGCTGGATCTCAACTTTTCATATGTGATGTGTTTCAGGAAAATGAGTCACAAGTCGCAAAATATGGATTTTGAGATATCATCATATTTGAAAAGAGGAGATCAAGCCGATTCCAATGATAGTAAATATGAAGGACATTAAAGAAGTATTTCTATATTTTATATTTTTATTTTTGGAAAAAAAGTTTGCCATTCTTTTGGATGGGTTATTACCAGTAAAGTTACTAAATATACTCCATACAAATGTCTCCAAAACGGACGGATATATTTAATACAGTATCCCGAAATTTGTTACATGCATTTATATGACTATAAGTGCTACACCCTCTGAATATCAGAACATTTCAATCAAGGGATCTTGTGGAAAAAACACTATGAAAATTATCAATTTTGCGACTTATGACTCATTTTCCTAAAACGGATCACATATAATTTAATTTTTACCACATAAGACCAACCAAACCAAAGTTTTAGAGGATCTTTTCCAGTTATTTTTGCTAAAGGCTTATAAAACGCCCTCATTTGTACAACTTCAAGCGCTTATTACCTACAAAATGAGAACATTCCTGCAAAGAAATACCGTGGATAAAAACTTTGCTCCTTTGACTGTTAAAGAAAAAAAGAGACAGTGTATTAAATATATTCATGCATTCTGTAGCATTTATTTATTTACTCTACTAGTAATTGTCCATGTAGAAAATATTGCCAAATTTTTTTAACACTAATCTGAAGCACATTTGTGATGTGTTTCAGGTCAATGGGTCATAAGTCGCAAAAAAATGATTTTGAGATATCATTGTATTTGAAACGATGAGATCAAGCAGATTCTAATGGTAGTAAACAGTCTAATAATCTAATAAGTATTCCTAGATTTTAAGTTTGATATTTTCGTTTTTTAAAAAAAATAGTTTCCAATATTTCTGGGGGTCAATTAACAGTAAAGTAACTAAATTTAGTCCATATGAGGACCTTTAAAACGAAAGGATATATTACATAGATAGTCCTGCAATTTGATACATCCATTGATATAGCCATAAGTGACAAACCCTCCAAAAATTAGAACATTCCAATAATGTGATCTTGTGAAGAAAACACTTTGAAAAATATCAATTTTGCGATTTATGACTCATTTTCCTGAAACACATAACATATATTCATGCATATCTAAGGTCATCCTATGCGTTCATTCAGCTATTTTACTAGTAAATGTTCACGTAGAAATATTGTCAACTTTTTTTAACACTAATCTGAAGCCCATTTCTGTCTTGAATTTCCGTTATTTGAGAGGATTTGTAGTTTGAGAGGATTTGTAGAGGTGAATTATACGGTTTCTTTCCCTGGTCTAAATTGAACATGACACAATGTCAGCTTCAATCTTTAGCCTTACCTGATTTTATTTTACCTCATTTATTTGTTAATGCATTCGTTGCCTTGTTTCTCCATTACTAAATCTCCTAACACAAAGCCTTATACAATTGTGATGTGTTTCAGGAAAATGAGTCATAAGTGGCAACATTTATATATTTCAAACCTTCTATTTTACAAGATCTCTTTCTTGAAATGTTCTGATTTTTAGAAGGTTTAGCAATTATAGTACTATGAATCAATGTGACCAATTTCAGGACATTGTATTGAATATATCTTTGCGTTTTGAAGACCATTCTATGGAGTATATTTAGTTACTTTACTGGTAATTACCCATCTAGAAACATTGCAAACCTTTTCTTTCAAACATAGAAATATTCAAACATAGAATATAGAAACACTTATTAGGTGTCCTTCATGTTTACTATCATTGGAATCGGCTCGATCTCCTCTTTTCAAATATGGTGATATCTCAAAATCCATATTTTGCGACTTATGACTCATTTTCCTAAAACGGATCACAATTTGGTTCTATAAATGTTAAAACTTTACATTGATATTTGAAAAGATTCTTTTTTTCCTGATGTTTGAAAAAAGGTAGCAATATTTCTGGGAGGACAGTTATCAAACCATCAACACTAAACATATGCTACTACGTATGGGTGATTAATCACTTGAATGTATTATATTTACAACTAGTCTATACATCAATCCATGCCTGTACAGGGTCTATTACAGTCTGTATGTATTATATTTACAACTAGTCTATACATCAACTCATGCCTGCACAGGGACTATTACAGTCTGTATATATTACTACCTAGCCCTATGTAGGCCTATATATAAAGAGAATGGGACGAGCCGGCAATAATAAAAAATTTATAGGACGAGATTCGTCCAGATAAGCACGATGCCGTAGGCAGAGTGCTTATGTGGACGAATCAAGTCCTATAAATTTTCGATTATTGCTGGCGAGTTCCATTCTATATTTATTATATGTCCATAAAATTTGATCATATGTCATCAGATATCACTGAAAAAATACTAAAGAAGTCTCAGAGAGCCCCGCTGCCCCGCTGCCAGCCCCGCTGACAGCCCCACTGACAGCCCCACTGACAGCCCCGTTAGTATATTGATGAATTAAAACGTTCATATCATGGCTATTCCTTGAGCTACATTAATACAATTTATATCATTCAAAAGAGAATTTAATGCTCCATTCAATGATGTAAGTTTTATTATGTATTTCTATAATTATAGTACCAGAATTACGGGTGGATTACCGATCGCAGGGATTTGTTTACATGCTCCGCGGAGAGCCAAAGCTCCGCGAAGCATAACAACAGAGCTATTTTTAGACAACTACATTTCATATAGGACACGTCCTATATGAATATTTTTATAGCACACCACTTATAGCACCTCCCATATAGAATGCGCCTATAATAAATAAATATATATATATAGTCTATATGTACAACTAGGTGGACAGTGACTTCTATTGTAGTGAAATATATTCCCGCAGAATGTCCCTAGATTTCTTGCTTACTATAATACAAGTTATATATATTGAGATATCAGTGGTTGTTGTGAATGTGCCTATGGGCCTCACAAGGAGTGAACACTTCATTGTGAGTAGCGAAGCAGCGGGCGATAATAGGTACATTTACACTCCAAGTGTTTAAAAAGGGGAAATAGGGGGATTTGCATGTCCCACTGCACATGTCTACTGCAGTGCATGCTGGGATGGATTCTGTTGAAATCTGACATACAGATATCCGGCAATATTTTCATAAAAAATTGCAAGAATGTTTACACCAATATTATAGCTTCTATAAATGATCTATGAAGACCAAATGCATGATGGGGAAGATTGGGACCTGTGTTATGGGAACATGTATAATAAATGATATTGATATTAGAGCATTGATACATAGTCCATGCTAAACATGGCATGTTTTCTATTGTTGTTAAACTGTACCATTAGTCCCATAATACCATGTAAACCAAGATTCAAAATGGCAGCTATGCAAGTCCGCTATTACCATCGGTTGTCGTCGCCCCAACATTGTTTTTGTTTTTTTTAATACTACTTCATTTTCACTTTCTTTATTATTCTCTCTTTTTTCTCTTATTTTATTTCTAATATTCCAGGCCTTCTTTCCATCCTCAGGTCTTCTTTCCATCCTCATGTTCCTTGCTCTCCTGTTATCTAGCTCCCTCTCTCAATCTTTGTCATCTTGTCTTGTATCTCCTTATATCTTGTCCTTATCTCCTCATATTTCACTTTCTTGGGGTCGGTCCTCTCTTCCTCTGTGACTGTAGTGGGTCCATTTTTCGGTTTGAGACATGCTTGCCAGTTGCCAGCCTTCATGATCGCTATCACTGCCACAGGTCAGTGGGTGGTCGCCCATCCCTGGCCTGTGGTTATCCTGATTAATCAGGCCCAGAAACACTGACAGCTGTGGAGGTTGTGACTTAAGTGACTACGTGTGGGGTGTCAGAGCCTTCCCTTAAAGTCGCACTTGTAGAGTAAGTGACCCTCGACCTGGTGGACAGTCTACCCAATTGAGCCTACGGCCAGCACTCTCCCCTGGGTTGAGGGCGGCTGTGGTATAGTCAAAATCCTTGCCGACCATGGGATTCGATACCACAACCTCCCGACCTAGAGTCCTAAGCTCTACCACCTGAGCTAAGGAGGCCGGTGCCCCAACATTGTTTACATCAAAATACAACATCAACAAAAGCCTGTGTGTTTGTGAAGCACGTCATGTGTGGAAATCACATGAGGTTTTCCAAAACACAATGCATAGTGCGGAACTGTTGTTGAGTTGACAACAGCTATGTTGTGATATGGGTGAAATCGCCAGAAAATGTACAATTCGCCTTCACCAATCCTCTCAAATAATCAAAATTTAAGTAAAAAAAATTCAATATTCAGTTCAACATAACCAAACAGATAGTTTGAATCAAGGCAATATCAAATATACTCAGATACACCTAGTTTTGACCATGTTTCCGTCTAATTTATCAAAGTTTTCTGAATGCGTAGATCTGCCAATTGTACATTTTCTGAAGATCTGACCCACATAACAGAGCACTGTTACTCTGAGGTATTGTCCATTGTTTGACTTTGACTGTTGGCCTATGCTGTGCAGAAAGTGATCCTGTTTTTCACTTTGAAAAATAAATAGTTTTATACTTCACGCATAGAAGTAGAAGTTTCGGATTTGTATGTGTTTCCTCTTTTATTCTGAGCACATGAAGTAATAATTATGCATTATATACTGTCATGAACATGTTCTCTTTTCCACCTTTCAAGCTGAAAACAACATAAGTGTAATGTAAGCTTATGGCAAAACACAAATCAACAATCAAATAAAACCAACAAATATAATAATGCCTTGTTAGGCTTGTAGAGGGAAGAAGGGCATTATGGGATCGCCAGCCATGTGGTCTATGCACACATTCATGTGTAACAGGAAAATGAGTCACAAGTCGCAAAAAAAAATAATTATGAGATATTGTCTTATTTGAAAAGATGAGATCAAGCCGGTTCCAATGATGGTAAACATTAGGACAGCTAAAGTATTTCGATATTTTCAGTTCCATATTTTTAAGATTGAAAAAAAAAATGTTTTAAAAGCAATATTTTTGAGTGGAAAATGACTAGTAAAGTAGCCAATATACTCCATGGGATGGTCTTAATAAACTGTCTTGAAATTTGGTACATGCATTCATACACCCTCAAGGACTAGACACCCCGAAAATAAAAACATTCCAACAAATACATCTAGTAAATAAATCACTTTGAAAAATATCAATTTCTCGACTTCTTACTTATTTTCTAGTAACACATCACATATATATATATATATATGTGATCCGTTTTAGGAAAATGAGTCATAAGTCGCAAAATATGGATTTTGAGATATCACCATATTTGAAAAGAGGAGATCAATGTGATTCCAATGATAGTAAACACTAGGATATCTCATAAGTATTTCTATATTTTAAGTTTGATATTTATATTTTTTAATGTTTCTGGATGGGTAATTACCAGTAAAGTAACTAAATATACTCCATAGGGACTTCAAAATGCAAGGATATATTTAATACAATATCCCGAAATTTGTTACATGGATTCATTTAACTATATTCATTAAACCCTATAAAAATTGGAACATTCCAATAACGAAATCTTGTTAAAAAACCCTTTGAAAAATATCCATTTTGCGACTTGTGACTCATTTTTCTTAAACACATCACATATGAACATTACTTCAGTTGCAGGGCGAGTAATTCTGATGCCTCCATCCTTTGCCTTCCTCCATTTTTCGCACGAAATCTCGGTAATTGCGAGACGTGAGGGAGATTTGAGCCAGAGGGCGCCACAATAGGTTGGCTCATCCCGCAGTTATTGCTGTCTTTTGAATTCTGCTTTTTTGTTTTTATTTCCAAACTTAAAGCTGAAACACTTTCATTTTTAAAATTATTCATCTGAATATGTTTTTTACCTTTTTAAACTCTTATGAAGAATGAAGAATTCACGAAAATTCGTAATTAAACAAATGTGTTTCATGAAAATCTTTATAATATATTTTAAATCTTTGTGATTTCCAAAAATTCAATCAGACAAAGCTGAGGTAGCGATAGTATTGAAACAGGTTTTAAAATGATTTGTTGAGAAAGCCTCATATAATACTAGCAAAGTACCCCTCTCTCCCCACACTTCCCTCTCTCCCTCTTTTCCCTCCGGCTCTTCTCTGTCTCTCTTACCTGTTTATCTCTCCCAACCCCATCTCCAATTCTCCCCCTCTCCCTCCCCTCTTTCTCATGCTCCCCCTCCTCCCTTTCTCTTCCTCCCCTCTCTCCCTTGCCCTGCATACTCTCCCTCCCCTCTTGTCCCCCCCCCACTTCTTTCCCTCCCCCTCCCCCTCTCCTATTTCCCAACCCTCTCCCTTTTCTTCACTCTCCCCCTCCTACACCCTCTCCCTCCCCACCCCCTCTTCACTACCCCCACCCTCTCCCACCCCTCTTCTTGCCTCTCCCACTCCTCTGCATGGAAGTGACATAGTAACCTGTGGAAAATGACGTAGTATCTCACAGGGGCTTTCCCAGGCTATAAAAAGAGTGTGGAGATCCCAATTTAAAAAAGGCTTCAAAATCACATTTCCACTCCAGATACCTTCACAAATTGCATGTAATGTCCTTCAGACAGGGTCGACGGAACTGTACAGACCAAAAATACAGCTGGGTACATCACAGATTCCCAGAACATGGGTGACAAAAAAAACCCTTCTTGGGCTTTATACATTAGATAGTATTTGAATTTAAGTTGATTACAACTCATGCAATATTCTAAGCGACTGAAACCAACAAATAAGTTAACAGATTTATTTTACAAGCTTTCAATCATGAAAATAGAAACAAATTGAGTCATAAATTTGAATTTTGCTGGTCATCTTAGTAAAAAACAGATTGGTTGCCATGACAACCCCACGTAAATCATTAGTGAAAGTGTGAATTGATTGTGATGTTTAATTGTAGTAGACATAAGGAGATGTGTAGTGACTTTTTATTTCTATCATCATTTAAATATTGTATTGGCTTGTAATGAAAGAAGAAAAAGAAGAAAACAAGAGACAGCAAAATAAACTGATTTAATGCCTTGCAACAAAGAGAAATTTCAATAATCAATTGTTCATATCCACATGATTACAGTGTGACGGGGACATGTTCAGTGATTTCTAAAGTTTTGAGAGGAACGAATTTAAGAATTATGACAACATGTTGGTTGATTTTGTGATGAGAGCGACTTTAAGTCAATTATCTGTGGATCCTGGGGTCGCGCACGTTTACATGGCACGTCTGCCCTGCGGGCGTTTTGTCAGTTTTTTCTGCTTTCTGGTGAAATCAAGCAAAACTGATGGAAATAATAGGAAAATTGTAGCGCCTGGAGGGAATTGGATACCAGTGGGTGCCGCTAGGGGGGAATGAGTTGTCATGGAAACAGATGGATGAGCTGGAGGAGCGGGTTTATCTAGAGAAGACTGGTTTATCTGTTGGCTTATCTCTATCTACGGACATGAATAGAGATAGGGCTAGATATGGGGGGCAGATAGAGCAGGGCGGGGGGAGGGGGAATGTGGGGGGGGGGGGTTGGCCTTCCGGAGGGAAGGACGAGAGGGGGAGCGAGGCATAGCCAAAGAGGAACAGAGTGTGGAGAAGAGAGAGAAGGAGAAGAAGATGGAGGAGGAGAAGAAGGAGGAAAGAAGGAGGCGGAAGAGAAGGAGGAAGAGAAGAAGAAAGAAAGACAGGAGAAGGAGGTGGAGGGGAGAGGACAGAAGAAGAAGAAGAAGAAGGCGGAAAAAGAGCGGAGGAGGACAGAGAAGAAGACAGTGAGAATAGACAGAAGGGAGAAGAGGTGCGGAGGATAGAGATGGTCAATTACTGGAGGTAAAGTAATTAAGAGACTTAATTATTGGAGGTAGGATATTTCCTATTTGACCCAGGGTCAGACCTGTCAGCCAATCAGATGAGTCGATAAGCCTGGTAGGCATATGGGGATTTGTACATGACGGATTGGGGACAGGGGAAAGGTGAGGGTGTGGGGTGGAGGGGCGGAGGGGCGGAGGGGGGGAGGGGTGGAGGGGTGGAGGGGGTGTGAGTGGTCGGTGGAGAGAGGAGAGGGAGGGGAGAGAGAGAGAGAGAGGAGAGAGAGAGGAGAGAGAGGAGAGAGAGGGAGAGAGAGGGGAGAGAGAGGAGAGAGGAGAGAGAGGAGAGAGGGGGAGGGAGAGAGGAGAGAGAGGAGAGAGAGGAGAGAGAGGAAAGAGAGGAGAGAGAGGAGAGAGAGGAGAGAGAGGAGAGAGAGGAGAGAGAGGAGAGAGAAGAGAGAGAGGAGAGAGAGGAGAGAGAGGAGAGAGAGGAGAGAGAGGGGAGAGAGGAGAGAGAGGGGAGAGAGGAGAGAGAGGAGAGAGAGGAGAGAGAGGAGAGAGAGGAGAGAGAGGAGAGAGAGGAGAGAGAGGAGAGAGAGGAGAGAGAGGAGAGAGAGGAGAGAGAGGAGAGAGAGGAGAGAGAGGAGAGAGAGGAGAGAGAGGAGAGAGAGGAGAGAGAGGAGAGAGAGGAGAGAGAGGAGAGAGAGGAGAGAGAGGATAGTCATCTCGTGATGACAGTATGGTGCTCTCACCTGTTAGTCCCCGTTGGTTGGTCTGAGCTGGCCCGTTATAGACGCACAGAGTGGCCAGCGGGACCGGTAGTGGCCACTGGCCCTCTATGCCTAGAGAACTTCCGGTAAGCCAGTGATCAAGAGGGACGATTGTGGGGTTTAACTAATGTTAACAAGTTATAATTTATAATTTATTTTTTCGGGGAAACTGATACTAACAGACTGAAGTGATAGTAACAGCCCAACCAACAGGGACTAAAGCCATTAGTGTATAGATAACGTATTGACTCAACGCATGTGTAAGTACTAGTGACGGTTTATTCAAATAGGTCTCCTCCAGGGGCTGTCTGTAGCCAGTGGCACCGCCTGGAGGCAAGCATGACATCAGTACATGTTACACGTATTAACCGCTAGGATTATATCTAGACATGTTCCCTTTTTTACATAAGGAATAATCAATTGATTTATACATGATTTATACATGAGATGCATGTTTGAGATTTGTTTAAACATCAATAATAACTCTAGGTCTCCTCTCTCGGCTAGACCTCCTTGGATTGTCTACATAGGGACTGATCCTTTTAGTATCAACTTTAGGTTCAACTCTAGGTTCAACTCTAGGTTCTGGCTCACATATTTCATTTTCTCCGCTCCTACCTTCTGGAACGATTACACCTTTCTCACCCTCTCTTTCTTCTACATATTTCTTCATCGGTACATCTTCACCATATTTCGGTTTCAGAATGTGTCTACGATTTCTTCTTAATATAGAACCGGTCTCTGTTTCTACCACATAAGATCTGGGTGAGATTTCTTTTAGAACAACTGCTCTGGTATCCCATGATTTACCTTCCAGCGATAGTCTAACCTGATCTCCCCTCTGTACTGATGGAAGATCTCTAGCACTCTTGTTGTAGTTACTTATGACTCTATCGTCAGCTCCGCCTTTTTGACCTCTAATGCTAGACATATACTCAGGTACAATGGTTACAATTTTACGTCCCATAAGGATCTCTGCTGGCGACGCCCCCGACTCCAGGGGTGCCCCTCTGTAAGCAAGGAGTGCGAGATATGGGTCTTCACGTTTTTCTTTTGCTCTGTTGAATATATTTTTTACAATGCCGACTCCTCTTTCAGCTTTCCCGTTCGACTGCGGGTACCTTGGGCTCGATGTTACATGTTTAAAACCATACACATTTGCAAATTCACAAAATTCACTGGCCGTATACTGCGGCCCATTGTCTGACACTATAGTTTTCGGTATGCCATGGCGAGCAAATATGCTCTTCATATGTTGAATTACACTCTCAGACTTCGTGGAGGGGAGCATGGCTATTTCAGGATAATTGGAACAGTAGTCTATGACAATTAGATAATCTTTCCCCCCCCAGTGAAAAAGATCTGTTCCCACTACTTCCCATGGCCCAGCTTTTTCAAGCACCTCATCTCTGTGGTAAGTTTCCTTCTGCTGACTAGGCCTAAACTTAATACAAGTACCACACATTTGTACCCTCCTGTCTATGTCGTTGTTCATGGACGGCCAGTACATACTGTCTCTCGCCATTCTCTTCTGTTTCTCAGCCCCTAAATGTCCTACATGGAGTCTCTCCAGCATCTCTGCTCTCATGGACGTGGGGATGATCACTCTTGTTCCTTTCAGCAATACACCATTGATAACTGAGATCTCGTCTTTGAAGCTTGCATAGGCGGGACACTGTCCATGTCTCCACCCCTCTGTGACACACTTGATCACCATTTGTAGTAGTTCATCATTTGCAGTTGCTACTGCTATCTTGTCCCACTGTTCACTCGTGGCTGGTATAGCCCCACAGACCATGTCAACATGTGCCTGGACTATTTTATCTGTCACGCTCTTATTTTCACCATTAGACACGTTTGAGCGTGACAAGGTATCTGCCACGTATAATTCTTTTCCCGGGGTCCACACGGCAGTGAAAGAATACCTCTGCAATTTTAGCATGAGCCTTTGGATTCTGGGTGTCATGTCATTCATTGACTTCGACATGATTGGTATAAGGGGTTTGTGGTCCGTTTCCAGCACTATATCCCCTCTACCGTATATATATATGTGGAATCTCTCACTCGCAAATACCAAGCCTAAACACTCTTTTTCAATCTGCGCGTAATTTTTCTCTGACGCCGACATGGATCGTGCAGCATAAGCTACTGGTTTCCAGTGTGAATCATGTCGCTGCAGGAGCACAGCCCCCAAACCATCCTTTGACGCGTCACAGGAGATTTTGATCTGTAGACTAGGATCATAATAGGCAAGGACGGGTTTTGACACAAGAATATTTTTGAGATTTCTCCACTCGGTTTCATGCTCGTGCTCCCATGTCCACGCCGTATTCTTGCACATGAGTGATCGCATGTGAACACATTTCGCAGCCAAATTTGGGATAAACCTCCCCACGTAGTTGACTAGTCCCAGTGCTCGTTGCACTTCCTCTTTGCTCGATGGGGTCTTCATGTTGGTAATTGCTTCAATTTTCGAGAGATCTGGCTCTATACCCGCTCTCGTGAGTTTTTCACCTATGAATGTAATTTCAGATTTAGCCAACTCACATTTGTCCCAGTTCATGAGAAGATCATATTTGGCTATCCTCTCCTTCACTCTCTTTAAACTGAGGTCATGGTCCTCCCTGGTCGCACCCCACACCAGAACATCATCCATAAATACCCTAACACCTTGAATGCCTTCGAACATTTGCTCCATGTATTTATGGAAAATTTCTGGTGCGGAGCACAACCCATAGGGCAACCTGTCGTAGGCATACCTGCCAAATGGGGTATTGAAAGTGGTTAAGGGCTTGCTAGATGGCGTCAATTTCACTTGCCAAAATGCCTGTGAGGCATCCAACTTTGAGAACCATCTTGCCTCTCTCATGTCAGCAAAAATTTCTTCCCTGGTGGGTAGGGGATGATGCTCTCTCAAAATATTATTGTTCAGTTCTCTCGGGTCTAAACAGATTCTCAATGCCCCTGTGGGCTTTCTGACCGTTACTACCTCACTCACCCATTCTGTGGGTTCCTCCTGTCGGTGTATCACTCCGAGATCTACCATTCTGTCCAGTTCTTCTTTCAGAGGTTCTCTCAAAGCAATTGGTACTCTCCTGCCGGCCTTAATGCTCGGCGTGGCTCCCTTTCTCAGCTTAATATCGTATTCAAAAGGGATTGATGACAGGGTTTTAGTCCCTTCCGGTAGTGTGCACTCTGGTACCTCCAGCTTGTTTTGGATCTGTTTGTCCTCCACCGTCATGACTCTCCTGACGAGATCAAGCCTCTCACTGGAATCTGCCCCCAGTAGGCTTTGTCCCTGCTGTACCACCACAAAATTCACAAAATGTTCCTTTCCATGCACTCGTGTTTTTAGTACACACTGCCCTCTTACCTCGATAGGGTGGTCATTATAGTCACTGAGGGTAATCATCGCTGGCTTTAGCTTTGGCCTTTTGCTGAGGTTATCATAGTCGTCTGAGCTCAACAAGTCTGCCCCAGCTCCAGTATCTAACCTTACTGGGACAATGTTGCCTTCCACATGAAGCATGTGGACCCACTTGCTGTATTTAGATAGACGTACATGCCTCACTGCTGTAGTAGCTTTCACCATTCCAATGCAAAATGTTTTGTTTTCTTCTCCCTCCTGTGTATTATACTCCTCATTTACCATCCTAACGTTCTTGCGAGGGGAGGGACACAATTTTGCATAGTGACCCTTCTCTTCACACTTGTAGCACCTCACTCTAAAGGCTGGGCAATTTCTCCTACCATGGCGATTTCCACACTTGCGGCAGTCAAACACATCCTCGCCGCGCTGCCTGGAGGACGCCGCGTCACCCTCGCCACGCTGCCTAGGGGACGCCGCATCACCCTCGCCACGTGGTTTTCCTTTTCCCACTGCCCCAATGGCTGTGGGTTCCGTTGGGTGCACCACTTTCAGTTGATGATCTGCCATCTCCGTCGACCTGGCCATTGAAATAGCTCTCTCTAGCGTTAGATTGTCATGTTCTAACAGTCTCTGAGCTACCTTGGTATCACGTAGTCCTGTGACTAGTTTGTCCCTGATTAATCCATCTTTAATCACACCAAATTCACATGCTGTTGATTTGAGTCTGAGGCGGGCCGCGTACTGATCCACTGCCTCTCCTTCTAGTTGGTCACACTTGAGGAATTGGAAACGTTCGTAAGTGACATTGCGTCTGGGATTACAATAGGCATCAAATCTGCGAATCACTGTATCATAGTCCCTCGGGTTTTCTGCCTCGAAGTGTCCTCCGGCCGGATTTGCTCTCCTCGGCCTCCATTCGAAAGACTGATATATTTCTTGCGCGTCCTCCCCGATTGTATTCAGGAGAACGGCTACTCTCCTTCCTCCTGCTTGTCCTCCGATGTCTAAAGACTCCAAATAGTTTTCTAGCTGGAATTTGTATTTCCTCCAGTTCGTCGACACACTTGTCCCTGTAATTACTAAGGGATTCGGGGCAACTATGCCCTCCATTTTCACTGGTTTAAGCGCAAATTCGACAAACTCTCTGGCACCATGTATAGATAACGTATTGACTCAACGCATGTGTAAGTACTAGTGACGGTTTATTCAAATAGGTCTCCTCCAGGGGCTGTCTGTAGCCAGTGGCACCGCCTGGAGGCAAGCATGACATCAGTACATGTTACACTATTAACCGCTAGGATTATATCTAGACAATTAGAGCCTTTGTTTATTGTCCTCGCTGGCCCTCTAAGCCTTTGGGAACCTGTCTTGACCTCCGGCCTTGACAGGATTCCCGTCAGGCTTAGAGGGCCGCTCGGACAATAAACTCAGGCTCTAATTGCCCATTATGCCACATTGCCTAACGAATATGTAAATGAGCAAGCGTCTCTAAAAATCAGATACTAAAACCCCCACCAGTTGGTAGTTTTCACCACTTGAGCAGAAAACAGAACATTCTTTATAAATCATGTTTTCAATAATTGCATCACCTTGTATCACACATTTATATTGAGGAGTAAATCGATATTTTTATTAATGTAAAATGAACAGGGGCAGAGAAAGCATGAAGCTTTTTCTGAGGGTTATTTCTCTAAAACCCTGCCCACACACAGCCGATTTGCCTCCCAATTGCTCCCCGATTTTGATCTTCCGATGTGTCCTATGATTTCATTTCAAATCCTGGTTTATGTTTTTTAAATAATATCAACCAGGACTAGACATGAAATCCTAGGATTCATCGGAAGACCCAAATGGGGGAGCAATCGGGGGCCAAATCGGCTGTGTGTGGGCAGGGTCTAAGCTGCCTGGCATCGCCTTGGCTTGGACCTGGTAGAGGGATTAACATTGCTTACTGGGCTTCCATTTATCATTCCATTTTATTCCGTTTAAAAGTAACAAGTAGGGAATGCAATTTTAAACATCCATTTTCATACATAGATTGACATACTTCTATAAACTCTCTAAAAATTGAGTCTTTGGCAGATCCGTGAATGGATGAAGTCGTCAGAAAATGTACAATTCGTCTTCACCAATCCTTTCTAATAACTCAAATTTCAGACAAAAATAAAGTTCAAAATACAGTTCAACCTAACCAAACTGATCACTAGAATCAATGCAATGCCGCATGTAATCGAGTTTACCTAGTATTGACCAAATTGCAGCCAAATTTAGCAGAATTTACTAAATGTGTAGAGCTGCCAATTGTACATTTTCTGAAAGTCTACCTGAATAGAGTTGAAGTCCTAATAGGGGATTTGCATATCTCACTGCGCATGTCTACTGCAGTGCATGCTGGGATGGATTCTGATGAAATGTGACATACAAATATTTGGCAATATTTTATTGAAAATTGCAAGGATGTTTTCACCAATATCACAGCTTGTAAAAATGATTCATGAAAAACCAAATGCATGATGGGAAAGATGGAAAGTTGTGTTATGGAAACATGTATAACGCATGTATATTGACATTAGAGCATTGATAAATACACCATGCTGAACATGGCATGTTTTCTATAGATTTTAGACTGTACCATTAGTCCCATAATTCCATGCGAATTAAGATTCAAAATGGCGGTTATGCAACTCCCCTATTAGGAGGCAAGTAGTGTTGTATTGAAACACCCTCCAACTATACCAACCCTGAAGGTAGAGTGGCTCCACTTTAGCCACATCCTGCTCTTAAATAACTAACTTATCTCCATGACAACCCGGGACTAATGGCCGCCATGACAATGCCCTGGAGGAGGCAGGCCTTTAGGTGGGACGATGCATTGCTTCCCCTATAGATGGCTACAATGTATCAGGGCTCTTTATTCAATAGTATCTATAGGCCTGCTCCATGTGATAGCACTAACTTAAGGATATTGGTCAGGCCTTTTATAAATGTATGATGGGAACTTTTGGTTTCAGTCATTTAGAATATTGCATTGTTGCTATGCATCTCGTGAACTATTCACGTTCCTCGACCCAACAAAGTTGCAAGGTATGTAGCCCACATTTACCATCTGGGCTATACTATACTGCCTGGATCTATAGACTGCAGTATAAGGGTTACACCAGGGCTATACTATACTGCCTGGATCTATAGACTACAGTATAAGGGTTACACCAGGGCTATACTATGCTGCCTGGATCTATAGACTGCAGTATAAGGGTTACACCAGGGCTATACTATACTGCCTGGATCTATAGACTACAGTATAAGGGTTACACCAGGGCTATACTATACTGCCTGGATCTATAGACTGCAGTATAAGGGTTACACCAGGGCTATACTATACTGCCTGGATCTATAGACTACAGTATAAGGGTTACACCAGGGCTATACTATACTGCCTGGATCTATAGACTGCAGTATAAGGGTTACACCAGGGCTATACTATGCTGCCTGGATCTATAGACTGTAGTATAAGGGTTACACCAGGGCTATACTATGCTGCCTGGATCTATAGACTACAGTATAAGGGTTACACCAGGGCTATACTATACTGCCTGGATCTATAGACTGCAGTATAAGGGTTACACCAGGGCTATACTATGCTGCCTGGATCTATAGACTACAGTATAAGGGTTACACCAGGGCTATACTATACTGCCTGGATCTATAGACTGCTGTATAAGGGTTACACCAGGGCTATACTATGCTGCCTGGATCTATAGACTACAGTATAAGGGTTACACCAGGGCTATACTATACTGCCTGGATCTATAGACTACAGTATAAGGGTTACACCAGGGCTATACTATACTGCCTGGACCTATAGACTGCAGTATAAGGGTTACACCAGGGCTATACTAAGCTGCCTGGATCTATAGACTACAGTATAAGGGTTACACCAGGGCTATACTAAGCTGCCTGGATCTATAGACTGCAGTATAAGGGTTACACCAGGGCTATACTATACTGCCTGGATCTATAGACTGCAGTATAAGGGTTACACCAGGGCTATACTAAGCTGCCTGGATCTATAGACTGCAGTATAAGGGTTACACCAGGGCTATACTATACTGCCTGGATCTATAGACTGTGGTATAAGGGTTACACCAGGGCTATACTATACTGCCTGGACCTATAGACTGCAGTATAAGGGTTACACCAGGGCTATACTATACTGCCTGGATCTATAGACTGTGGTATAAGGGTTACACCAGGGCTATACTATGCTGCCTGGATCTATAGACTGTGGTATAAGGGTTACACCAGGGCTATACTATACTGCCTGGATCTATAGACTGTGGTATAAGGGTTACACCAGGGCTATACTATACTGCCTGGATCTATAGACTGTGGTATAAGGGTTACACCTGGGCTATACTATGCTGCCTGGATCTATAGACTGCAGTATAAGGGTTACACCAGGGCTATACTATACTGCCTGGATCTATAGACTGCAGTATAAGGGTTACACCAGGGCTATACTATGCTGCCTGGATCTATAGACTGCAGTATAAGGGTTACACCAGGGCTATACTATACTGCCTGGATCTATAGACTACAGTATAAGGGTTACACCAGGGCTATACTATGCTGCCTGGATCTATAGACTACAGTATAAGGGTTACACCAGGGCTATACTATGCTGCCTGGATCTATAGACTGCAGTATAAGGGTTACACCTGGGCTATACTATACTGCCTGGATCTATAGACTACAGTATAAGGGTTACACCAGGGCTATACTATACTGCCTGGATCTATAGACTGCAGTATAAGGGTTACACCAGGGCTATACTATGCTGCCTGGATCTATAGACTATAGTATAAGGGTTACACCAGGGCTATACTATACTGCCTGGATCTATAGACTGCAGTATAAGGGTTACACCAGGGCTATACTATACTGCCTGGATCTATAGACTACAGTATAAGGGTTACACCAGGGCTATACTATGCTGCCTGGATCTATAGACTACAGTATAAGGGTTACACCAGGGCTATACTATGCTGCCTGGACCTATAGACTGCAGTATAAGGGTTACACCAGGGCTATACTATACTGCCTGGATGTATAGACTACAGTATAAGGGTTACACCAGGGCTATATTATACTGCCTGGATCTATAGACTACAGTATAAGGGTTACACCAGGGCTATATTATACTGCCTGGATCTATAGACTACAGTATAAGGGTTACACCAGGGCTATACTATGCTGCCTGGATCTATAGACTACAGTATAAGGGTTACACCAGGGCTATACTATACTGCCTGGATCTATAGACTGTAGTATAAGGGTTACACCAGGGCTATACTATACTGCCTGGATCTATAGACTGTAGTATAAGGGTTACACCAGGGCTATACTATACTGCCTGGATCTATAGACTGCAGTATAAGGGTTACACCAGGGCTATACTATATTGCCTGGATCTATAGACTGCAGTATAAGGGTTACACCAGGGCTATACTATACTGCCTGGATCTATAGACTGCAGTATAAGGGTTACACCAGGGCTATACTATACTGCCTGGACCTATAGACTGCAGTATAAGGGTTATACCAGGGCTATACTATGCTGCCTGGATCTATAGACTGCAGTATAAGGGTTACACCAGGGCTATACTATGCTGCCTGGATCTATAGACTGCAGTATAAGGGTTACACCAGGGCTATACTATGCTGCCTGGATCTATAGCAGTATAAGGGTTACACCAGGGCTATACTATACTGCCTGGATCTATAGACTACAGTATAAGGGTTACACCTGGGCTATACTATACTGCCTGGACCTATAGACTACAGTATAAGGGTTACACCAGGGCTATACTATGCTGCCTGGATCTATAAACTGCAGTATAAGGGTTACACCAGGGCTATACTATACTGCCTGGATCTATAGACTGCAGTATAAGGGTTACACCAGGGCTATACTATACTGCCTGGATCTATAGACTGCAGTATAAGGGTTACACCAGGGCTATACTATACTGCCTGGATCTATAGACTGCAGTATAAGGGTTACACCAGGGCTATACTATGCTGCCTGGATCTATAGACTGCAGTATAAGGGTTACACCAGGGCTATACTATGCTGCCTGGACCTATAGACTGTAGTATAAGGGTTACACCAGGGCTATACTATGCTGCCTGGATCTATAGACTGTAGTATAAGGGTTACACCAGGGCTTTACTATACTGCCTGGACCTATAGACTACAGTATAAGGGTTACACCAGGGCTATACTATGCTGCCTGGATCTATAGACTACAGTATAAGGGTTACACCAGGGCTATACTATGCTGCCTGGATCTATAGACTACAGTATAAGGGTTACACCAGGGCTATACTATGCTGCCTGGACCTATAGACTACAGTATAATGGGTTACATCACAGCTGTATGGTTGGAGGCACAATATGCTTTAATCCCTCTATTACATAACATCCACCTTCACTACCAGTGCCCTGGAGTGGTCAATGGTCAATTAGTCAATTATGCAGTGGTCAAGCTATAGGTGACTGGACACAAGTGGACAGACTGGGCAGGGAACTGACCACCGCATCCAGTCCAGTCAGACACCCAGGCCACTTTACAATAGTGTCCAGCCAGTTCTCAATCTAGAGTTGTTTGGACGTGACTGAAGAACTCATTGTAAAGTTGTGTTGTAACTGCCATTGGGTTCATAGTATGAGAAAATGGCTGTAGTTAAACAGGAATATTTGTAATGTTGGGAAAATGGCTGTAGTTAAACAGGAATATTTGTAATGTTGGGAAAATGGCTGTAGTTAAACAGGAATATTTGTAATGTTGAGACAATGCCTGTAGTTAAACAGGAATATTTGTAATGTTGAGAAAGGTTTCCCCAAACTGTAAGAGTTCTTTCTCTTCAACATACCGAATCAATTCAGTTTCACATTTGGATAATTTTCATCCCTTAAATGTAGAAAGCTAAATTATGTTGTTCACATTCAAAATAATATCCACCCTATTCCATTTTTAACACGCGCAAAGCCATCTTAAAAATCCTCATTTTGATCATTTGTTTCAATGGGTAAATGTCACCCTATTACTCCTTCTATTCAACCACCTCCTCTGCTATTATATGAGATTCGGATCGGAATCTTTTAAATGATATCAAAGGTTATTTTAGTTCTTAATAATTCTACTTTACTTGATTAAAAATGTCTTAGAACTGTAAGAGCCTAGATGACAGGCAACTGAAGACTTTTGCAAAAATAAAACATATTTATGTTGCATACATATCTTAAAATGTTTCTATAATTCATCTTTGTATGGTTTGCGCGCTATATATAGCAACTCTAGACTCTTCCCCTTTGATCATTGTTCCGGACTTTCCTGACTGAATGAAGAGAAGATCTATAGATTTAAAAAGCCAAGGTAAGATTTATATAACATAATTATATAGAGGGGACTTCATGTCCGCAATCTTGAATCTTGTTTTGCATGGAGTTATGAGAGTTGTGATATTGTAAAATAGATAGAAACATGCCATGTTTAACATATGATTATGTATCAATGCTCTAATATCAATGTCCATGTGTTATAGATGTTTCCATAAGACAAGTTCCCACCTTTCCATCCTGCTTTTAGATTATTTACACAAGCAGTGAAAACAAGTAAGATGTGGAGAACTCTGATTAGCGAGTTAGACAAACTCTCATAAAAACCAACTGTATAATAAACAAGGTTGACAATAAAACCTGACAAAATGATCATGCATGAGAATGTTTGTTGTCTAGTTTAGGTTCACAAGCCCTCCTGAAGCCAGCCATGCATAGCTACATGTACACAGGAGGCCGCTGGCTTACGTTATGATATATATATAAGAAACTTTATTTCCATTTTGTTATACAGACAGTGATAAAAGCTTTCTACATAGAAATGGTAACCCAGGCCGCTTATTATCTGTTTGGTTTTTATCTCAGATATTTTGAGACCATCGGGGAGATCATTCAGATGCTTATGCGAGAATTCAACATTATCCATCTTCAATTTCCCCCTGGCCAATGCCACATTGTGTTGTGATTTAGTTGATTTAGCATGAGCCAGTACCTGCTTCATGTCTGCGTGTCTCCTAGCCAATTTCTCAGGCAGATCGGGGTTGAAGTAACATCTGTTATAAATCTGGTGACCATTCAACCTTGCCTTACTGCGAAAAACTCGGTTGCATGTCTCTTCATCACGAAATTTAAGTATGAGATTTCTTGATGTATTCTTACGTCTTGGTTTGATACCAATGCGGGCGGCGAATTCCAAATCATCTGCAACGAATGTCATATCAATTGTGCAACAGAGGGCGACCATCTTTGTCCAAGTGACAGTGCGATTTTTTGCTTCATCGCCTGATTCGTTAAACCCTGAGAGGATGATATGTTTTTTACGCTGGCCTCTGTCGAGTTCTAAACAATAATCTTCAAGGTTATTAGACACCAGGGATAATTGGGAAAGTTCAAGTTTGAGTTGTTTCACCCTGGTATTTAATCTATTAGCATATGCCTGAACACGGTCAATTTTGTGAGTGGAGGGTAGAAGCCGGTTTCTCCAGCTCTCCTCTAGTGTTGTGAGACGTTGGTCTAGGTTAGCCATTATAATGTGATAAGCAAAACATATACCAATATATCAAAACAGGCCAAAAGTCAGAGTAAATGTGTTTCCATTCGAGCGTGTGTCAATAATGGGGTGGCACTGGCCGACTGTAGTGCAACGTAAACAATAGAAACAATAGGGCGCCGGGTCAATATTCACAGTCATACATGGGCGATATATAGTGTTCCTTACCGGTATGGTGGTCAGAGCATAGGTCACTTCAATGTACACACGGTAACCCAAGAGCAAACCTTCATGGGTGTCAAATTCACCGAAATATGTTCCGAAATAGTCCTTTTAGTGACAGACCAACAGTTAGATGATAGACATGATGCTGAATGAAAAGGTGAAAACCACATAGATGGTATCCAAACTGACCAGTGGTCAGAGCGAACACGGGCACGACTTTACTCTCCGGCAGTCAACACACTATTGCAGTATTGCAGTTTTTAGAGTTTTTGGACCAGGACTTACACACCTGCTTTTGGTTTTCGAGGCTTGAAATAAACACTTTTCCCCAAAAGACAAAAGAAAACCCTTAATTAAGTGCAGCTGTACTCACCCTGTAGTAGTCTGTGCTGTACACGTCACGTGACATGCCAAAGTCTCCTATTTTGACCACTTGGTTGTCACCCACCAGGCAGTTCCTGGTGGCGAGGTCGCGATGCACAAAGTGTTGCGACGCGAGGTACTCCATGCCCTGGGCGATGTGTAGCGAGATGTTGAGCACCTGTGGTATAGTGAGTGGGTTTACACTCCCCCCTGTCTGACATAGTACAGCCGCATCAGGACCATTACACCTGGAGCAAATAGAGAGAGAATAATGTTTATTATACAGTATAGTGAGTGGGTTCACACTCCCCCCTGTCTGACATACAGTACAGTGAGTGGGTTCACACTCCCCCCTGTCTGACATACAGTATAGTGAGTGGGTTTACACTCCCCCCTGTCTGACATACAGTATAGTGAGTGGGTTCACACTCCCCCCTGTCTGACATACAGTATAGTGAGTGGGTTCACACTCCCCCCTGTCTGACATACAGTATAGTGAGTGGGTTCACACTCCCCCCTGTCTGACATACAGTATAGTGAGTGGGTTCACACTCCCCCCTGTCTGACATACAGTATAGTGAGTGGGTTCACACTTCCCCCTGTCTGACATACAGTATAGTGAGTGGGTTCACACTTCCCCCTGTCTGACATACAGTATAGTGAGTGGGTTCACACTCCCCCCTGTCTGACATACAGTATAGTGAGTGGGTTCACACTCCCCCCTGTCTGACACAGCACAGCGGCATCAGGACCATTACACCTGGAGCAAACAGAAAATAATGTTTAGGGTTTATGATGTAATTACAGGGCCTGCAATTGGGATAATGTTGTGATGTGTTCCAGTAAAATGAGTCACTAGTTGATATTTTTCAAAGTGCTTTTTCCACAAGATCTCTTTATTGAAAGGTTCTGATTTTGAGTGGGTTTAGCACATAGTCATATGAATCCATGTAACAAGTTTCAGGACATTGTATTAAATATATCCTTGCGTTTTGAAGGCCTTCGTATGGAGTATATTTAGTTACTTTACTGGTAATTACCCCAAAATTACTCAAAAATAAAAAGATCAAACTTAAAATATCGAAATACTTATAAGGTGTCCCAGTGTTTACTATCATTGGAATCAGCCTGATCTCCTTTTTTCAAATATGGTGATATTCTAAAATCCATATTTTGCGATTCATGACTCATTTTCCTAAAAGGGATCACAATTGACACAGAGCTCTGTATTTGGTGAGGCAACTAAGTAGAGAAATAACAAACAGTGAATAAGGCCTGTACGAAAGGGAATGAAAGAGAGAGTAGAAGGTGAGGGAAAAGGAGTGAGGAAATTGAGGGAGAGAGAGGAAAAAGAGGAAAAGAGAGTGGGTGAGGACAGGAAGATAGGAGAGAGAGAAAGAGGGAGAAGGGGAGAGAGAAGGAGGAGAGAGAGGAGGAGGAGAAAGAAAAGAGAGCATGGTGAAGTGAGGGAGAGGTCAGTTGTTGTGTCACAATGAGCATCACACTGGTGCTATATCCGTGCAGTGAACCGCATGAAAGTAACTGATGGTTTCACAACTCTCAGTACTCAGTACAGAAGATGAAAGTGTTATAGGCCAGATTATTGCGTTTCTGAATGAGATTATGAAATATAGGTTTAGTAAATATATTAGTTAGAAGACGTTACATCTGGCGGAGGTGGAAACAATGAATAATGCTTAATGTTTATTATTGGGGAGTCAAATTAGGAGAGAAATACATTGGATACAGAGAATGGGGTCCTGTAGGACCGGGAATGAGAGCGAGCTAAAGGTGAGGGAGAAGATGAGGGAGGAGAGAGAGGAGAGTGAGAGGAGAGAGAGGAGAGAGAGGAGAGAGAGGAGAGAGGAGAAAGAGGACAGAGAGAGAGAGGAGAGAGAGGATGGAGAGGAGAGAGAGGAGAGAGAGGACAGAGAGGAGAGAGGGAGAGAGAGGAGAGAGAGGAGGCAGAGGAGAGAGAGGAGAGAGGAGAGAGAGAGGAGAGAGGGAGAGAGAGGAGAGAGAGGAGAGAGGGAGAGAGAGGAGAGAGAGGAGGCAGAGGAGAGAGAGGAGAGAGAGGACAGAGAGGAGAGAGGGAGAGAGAGGAGAGAGAGGAGAGAGGAGAGAGAGGACAGAGAGGAGAGAAAGGAGAGAGAGGAAATAAAGGAGAGAGAGGAAATAAAGGAGAGAGAGAGGAGAGTGAGAGGAGAGAGAGGAGGGGGAGGAGAGAGGGAGAGAGGAAAGAGAGGAGGGAGAGGAGATAAAGGATAGAGAGGAGAGAGAGGAGAGAGAGGAGAGAGGGGAGAGAAGAGAGGGAGGGAGAGAGAGGGAGAGAGAGAGGAGAGAGAGGAGAGAGAGGAGAGAGATGTAGAGGGAGAGTTGAACCATCTGAGCTGCCAGGACTTGCACAAAGTACCATTGTCACCCCGACCCTCAGGTCAACTACAGCCATGTTAGCCCTAACCCCATCTCTACCACATGTCTGCATATCTCCCTGATAGGCAGATTCGCAGGGCATATAAGAGACAAGGATGTATGGGGTATAGGGGGATATTAAGGTGAAAGGGCCATGGCCCTTCTGACCCTCATGACGCCTGTGGGGTGACAGGGCCATGTCTGTCTATCAATCATGTACATACAGCTATAGTGCTACATTTCTCATACTTGATTATTAGATTCACCATTTATACTATCTACAAGTTATATGTTAAAAAAGTCCAGGAGATGTCAGGCCCTTTAAACAGGTCTCCAACAGGGACATTCTACCGACAGGACCTTCCACTTTTAATAGAATGGTAAATGTGATTAAGACTAAACAAACAATATAATAAAAGGGTAGTTAGCCTTGCAGTATGGACACAGTAAGGAGTAATGCTTACATAAATATAAGTGTTTACTATCATATTACATTAACATCACCCAGGGGGAAGGCAGTGAGTCAGGGACGTTCTCTCTACTCCCTAAACATGATATACTCTCTAAAGAATGTCCTAAACCCTCTAAGGTCATACACCATCATAACATGGTCTGGGATACTGTTCCAAAGAACGGGTCCTTGGTGCACGAGGGTTTTTTAATTTTTGTTTGTTTAATGTTTGGTACTAAAAGTGATTTTCTGGAAGAAAGTTTTCTTAGGGTGATATTTCTTTTATCAATATTTTCCTCACTTTGACTTAATTTGAAAGTGTATTCTAATAAATGTTGCTCAATTTTTAGAACACCATCTGTCCGTGACCTGGCACAACATTGGCTCACAATGAGTCCCTCACACCATGTTTAGTGCCGTTAGACGCGGCCGGGACGCTACATCAAATAAGTTGTTAAAAGCTTGCCTCTCTGACACCTGAGCGCCTCAATCTGTTACCATAGTAACCAATACAAATCTATTTGACAATCATGGAGACTTTTGGGTGGTTTGGGTTTTACACATTTCTGCAAACACACAAATTTGATGCTGACAATTAGAATAATGGATGAACGGACATGGCCTTGTCAGGCGAAATTAGATGCATTAATGTGTGTGCTATTTGGGTGGAAGAGGGGACTTGTATTGGTGTCATTCTGAATCCAGATTTGTAATAAATAGGGGGCTTGTATTGGTGTCATTCTGAATCCAGATGTGTAATGAATAGGGGACTTGTATTGGTGTCATTCTGAATCCAGACATGTTATGAATAGGGGACTTGTATTGGTGTCATTCTGAATCCAGACATGTTATGAATAGGGGACCTGTATTGGTGTCATTCTGAATCCAGACATGTTATGAATAGGGGACTTGTATTGGTGTAATTCTGAATCCAGACATGTTATGAATAGGGGACTTGTATTGGTGTCATTCTGAATCCAGACATGTTATGAATAGGGGACTTGTATTGGTGTAATTCTGAATCCAGACATGTTATGAATAGGGGACTTGTATTGGTGTAATTCTGAATCCAGACATGTTATAAATAGGGGACTTGTATAGATATCATTCTGAATCCAGATTTGTAATAAATAGGGGACTTGTAATTGTGTAATTCTGCATCCAGACCTGTAATAAATAGGAGACTTGTATTAGTGTCATTCTGAATCCTGATTTGTAATGAATAGGGGACTTGTATTGGTGTCATTCTGAATCCTGATTTGTAATGAATAGGGGACTTGTATTGGTGTCATTCTGAATCCAGATTTGTAATGAATAGGGGACTTGTATTGGTGTCATTCTGAATCCAGATTTGTAATGAATAGGGGACTTGTATTGGTGTCATTCTGAATCCTGATTTGTAATGAATAGGGGACTTGTATTGGTGTCATTATGAATCCAGACTTGTAATGAATAGGGGACTTGTATTGGTGTCATTATGAATTTAGACACTTTTTTTTATTTATTTCCATTCCAATTTCCTGATTATTGTTGGTCAACACATGGTGGCCTGGATGCAATCTCCTTCAGCCATTACCAACTAACCCTAAGCCAGGTGACATCTCTTAGCAAATGGACGTTTTATAGGTAAGCAAAACCGCCATCCTCCCCTCCCACATCCTCCTCTACCTCCTCAACCCCCACCCCCACCCTCCTCTACCTCCTCAACCCCCACCCACCACCACACACACAGATACACACAAATACATCATCATTTATTGGTGCCACTTGGAATCAAATTGAAATCTAATCTTGGAATTTAATTTGAAAAGGGTATAATTATTCAATTGAATTCATTACAACTTCAAGGTTAAAAGAAGTTTTAAATTTAATCTAAAGTTGTAATGGTTTTGACCCCTTTTTACCTATAAATGAATGAACAGTATTCAACACAACTCTGCTGAAGGAAAGCTTTCCAAGACTTCCGAAATCCAATTTCAATTTGGAAATCAGGGGAGTGGAAGTCTAAGTCTCTGTTAGAATGGACGTTATAGTATCTAGTCACGTGTAGCCAACATTGTATATATCAGGGCATAGCGGGGCCGGGGTTGCCATGGGGACAGGGAATTGTGGGTAAAGGAAGCCAATTATTGAGAAAGGGAGTAGCCTCGTTCTGGCAGCTGCCGTGGAAGCGAGGCTGGGTTTGACCTAATTACTGGGCACCATATTGGATTGTAGGTTATTGACATGCAGGATAGTAGGAGTTTGGGTGATGCCGAGAAATAACTCCAATACGGGGCTTGCATAGCCGCCATCTTGAATTTTGATTCGCATGGACTTATGGGACCTATACATAACATCTATCTCTCAGGGACAGTTCTTCCGACGGGACCTTCTACATCTAAATAGTTAATATTTTTTATGCATAGCAAACACTAGAATAACATACACTAACAATAGAATAAAATGAAATAAGTAATGCTGACCTGAGGAAGTTGTTGAGGTCTCCGTTCTCCATGTACTCAAACACCATCATCCCCTCCTCCCCGTCCGTACACACCCCGTGAAACGTCACTATATTCATATGTTGTAACGTCGTCAGTAACTCAGCCTCGCGCTCAAAGTCTCGCTTCGCCTCGTCAAGTCTCGTGTCCTTTAGCGTCTTCACGGCCACTATGACGTCATCGTCCGGCAGGTAGAGGCCGTGACAGACGCCGAGGTAGACTCGACCAAAGACGCCCTCTCCCAGGGCCTTGATTAGCGTGATCTTGTTACGCCGGATCCGCGGGATCGCTGCATGGAGGAGAAACAGGTATTGGGTCAGACTTTTAGAACATGTACAATTGGCAGCTGTACACATTTAGTAATTTCTGCTAAATTCTGCTATAAACATGATACATTTTGGGTATCTGAGTATATATCTGGTATCGCATTGATTTAAAATATCTGTTCTGTTAGGTTAAACTGTATTTTGAAGCTCATTTTTGTTTAAATGTGGGCTATTTGAGAGGATTGGTGAAGGAAAATTGTACATTTTCTGAAAATCTGACCCATGTACGGTTGGCAGCTCTACACATTTAGTAAGTTCTGCTAAATTAAGCTGCAATTTGGTCAATACTAACTAAATTCGAGTATAATTGGCATTGCATTGATTCTAGCAACCTGTTTGGTTAGGTTGAACTGTATTTTGAACTTTATTTTCGTCGGAAATTTGGGTTATTTGAGAGGAATGGTGAAGGTGAATTGTACATTTTCTGGCGACTTCACCCTATTAATGTTAACTATTTCATACTTCTACTTAATATTTTAAACTGTATTACATTGCATCAAGTATCAACTTTACAGTATTTATAACGGCTGGAAGACCTGGGGGTGTATCATGAAAAGATTGCATGACTTAATCTTAAATATGAGAGCGTCGTATATTGGTTAAAGATAATATTGTAACCGAAATCTTAAATTTAAGTTTTTATGAAGTATTTTACTATTTACGATGATTTTTATGAAATTGGTAACAGCGGGTTGAATTGGTTATTTAATGCACGAAATAATCTGGATGTATTTATTTTATTATTTGTTGTTGTGGTTGTTGTGGAACTTAATCCACCAAGCCCACTATTTAAGAACTTATAATAAGCTAGTCTACCTATATAGTGAATCCTTCCACATGTATGTCATAATTTAGATTAGTATTTTCATATCACATCAATTACAATCACATACAATTAATTCATATCTTAACAGTTCCATTTATGAGAAGAGTTTGAAAGAGGAGAGGGAGAGAGATAGAGAGAGGGCAATGGATATAATAATAGAGAGGGGGATGGGGCACGAGACGGGAGAGAAAGAGAGGGCGAGAGAGACAGAAGACAAAGGAAAGGGGTTGAGACGAGAGAGAGAGAGAGGGTGAAGTGCAGAGATGGAGAGAGAAGAGACAGAAAGGAGAAGAGAGGGAAAGGACAGAAGGAGCGAGAGAGCATGAAAGAGAAGGAGAGAGAGGGTGAGAGAGGAGAGAGAGGAGAGAGAGGAGAGAGAGGAGAGAGAGGAGAGAGAGGAGAGAGGAGAGAGAGGAGAGAGAGGAGAGAGAGGAGAGAGAGGAGAGAGAGGAGAGAAAGGAGAGAGAGGAGAGAGAGGAGAGAGAGGAGAGAGAGGAGAGAGAGGAGAGAGGAGAGAGAGGAGAGAGAGGGAGAGAGGAGAGAGAGGAGAGAGGGGAGAGAGAGAGGGGAGAGAGAGGGGAGAGAGAGGGAGAGAGGAGAGAGAGGAGAGAGGGGAGAGAGAGAGGGGAGAGAGAGGGGAGAGAGAGGGAGAAAGGGAGAGAGGAGAGAGAGGAGAGAGGGGAGAGAGAGAGGGGAGAGAGAGGGGAGAGAGAGGGAGAGAGGAGAGAGAGAGGAGAGAGGGAGCGAGGGAGAGGAGAGAGAGGAGAGAGAGGAGAGAGGGGAGAGAGAGAGGGGAGAGAGAGGGGAGAGGAGAGGGAGAGAGGAGAGAGAGGAGAGAGAGGAGAGAGAGGAGAGAGAGGAGAGAGAGGGGAGAGAGAGGAGAGAGAGGAGAGAGAGGAGAGAGAGGAGAGAGAGGAGAGAGGAGAGAGGAGAGAGGAGAGAGCAGAGAGGAGAGAGGAGAGAGAGCAGAGAGAGGGGAGAGAGAGCAGAGAGAGGAGAGAGGAGAAAGGAGAGAGCAGAGAGGAGAGAGAGGAGAGAGAGAGAGGAGAGAGAGGAGAGAGAGAGGGGGAGAGAGGGAGATAGGGAGAGGAGAAGAAGAGGGGGAGAGGGGAGAGAGAGGGGGAGAGGAGAAGGAGAGAGAAGGGAGTGCAGGAGGAGGAGGGGAGAGAGCGTACCTGTGTTATCCTCGCACGGTACCCTCTTCACCACATAGTTGGGGTTGTCCACCAGGTGCGCAGCATTCAGTGGCATTGTCTCCCGCGCCAGCGCCTCCGCCTGGACAACAGCAGAACCACACAATTGTCATGTTGGCCTCAAAATCATTTTTTATTTCATTTCAATCGGCAGATGTCGATGTCAGATCCATTAAGTTTCACTAATTGTGATATGTTTCAGGAAAATGAGTGACAAGTCGCAAAATTGGTGTTTTTCAAAGTCCTTTATTTACAAGATCTCTTTGTTAGAATATTTTCATTGTTGGGGTGTCTAGTCCTTGTGGTTGTATGAATACATGTATCAAAATTCAAGACTGTTTATTAGTTATATCAGTGCGTAACTTAGATCATCTCATTGAGTATATTTAGCTACTTTACTGGTAATTATCCACCCAGAAATATTGCAAACTTTTTTTCAAAAATAAAAATATCTGACTAAAAAGATGAAAGTACTTATAAGATGTCCTTAATGTTTACATTCATTGGAATCGGCTTGATCTCATCTTTTCAAATATGATGATATCTCAAAATCCTTTTTTCGCGACTTATGACTCATTTTCCATGAAACATTAATTCCTATCACAATTAATAGGAAACACAATATTGCCTTTGTATTTTAAAAAATAATGATAAGCCTTAAATTTGTTGTTGTCACTTTTTGATTTGTTAATGAATAATCCTATTGATACGCCATATCTGTATATCTATTATTGAAAAGTATAAGATATGTGGTTTTAGGAAAATGAGTCATAAGAGGTCAAATTTGGATTTTAAGACATCACCATATTTGAAACGAGGCGATCAAGCTGATTCCAATGATAATAAACACTAGGACACCTAATATGTATTTGTATATTTCAAGTTTGATATTTTTATTTGTGAAAAAAAGAAGAAGTTTGCAATGTTTCTGGGTGGGTAATACCAGTAAAGTAATTAAATATACTCCATATGAAGGCCTTCAAAACACAAGGATATATTTAATACAATGTCCCGAAATTTGTTCCATCGATTCATATGACCATACGTGCTAAACCCTCGAAAAATCAGAACGTTTCACTAAAGAGGTCTTGTGAATAAAACACTTTGAAAAATAGGAATTTTGCAACTCATGACGCATCACATATAGGTGTATTACTATGTACAGAACTGAATATTTTATGGAATTCAATGATAATTAAAGTTCAAGTTGATTTCTAAATATTTACTTAATTGTCTATGAATGAAGAAATTATATTTGCTATTTTAGTTTGGCATGTATTGTACTTTTTAAAAAGTTCAAAATATTAAAAAAAAAAATCAAGGTCATGTGAAGGTGACTGACCTGGTTGGCGTCCCTGTGGCGTCGCTTCTTGTGGCGCCGCCAGTGGCGGAGAATCAAAACAAGGATGAGGGTGAGAACAACGCCCCCTACAATTCCACTTGCTATCTTCACCGCCAGGAGGACCTGAGGACAATAATAATAACACAATTGATATATATATATATAAATAGATTTTATTTCCTTTTGTACAAGTACATTGAAAACAAAGCTTCTACAGCCTCTGCAACCTGCAGGTCTTCCTACTGGACTTTTACAATGCATTGTGATTAGTGAGGAATACATAACAAGAACGCACTATACAGATTCATATTAGTGGAAAAATCCAACTCTTTTATCCGCTTTATATGCGGTGAGATCAGAATACCACTGAAGGTTACATTATGTCGCACTAGGCATAACACCTGTGTATAAATCGACAGCAATACAGTTATTCAACAATATCCCCAATATAATCATCACAGCTCAAGTCATACACCTGTTTTGTATGTTATTTTGTTGCCTCCTCCCCATCCCAGGTCCCCTGCATATAAACAGTTCTAAGAAACACCCGAAAATCTTTTCTACTTTTACATTCAAAACCCCTCTTTTCCATATTGTTCCAGTAAAAAGGGATCAAATATAAAAGGGATTTCTTTACCTTCTCGGTCCGGGGGGTAACAATGATAACACATTTAATACTAATAACACATTTAAAAACATTATTTATTGATTAAGCCTGTACTCTCAATAAGTCGCAAGTCAATTAGCCACAAGTCGCAAAAATGGATTTTGAGATACCATCATATTTGAAAGGATGAAATCAAGCCGATTCCAATTATGGTAAACATATCAAGCCAGCTAATAAATATTTCCATATTTTAGGCTTGATATTTTTATTTGTGAAAATAAAAGGTTTGCAATATTTCTTGGTGGGCAATTACCAGTTAAGTAGTTAAATATTTTCATATAAAAAACTACTGATTATTTCTGAATTCTTGTATTCCTTAGAAAGCCAGTTCCTGGATTTAAATGTAAAACCACCAAACTGCCAAACTGAAATGAAAATGGTGGCTTTAAATGTCCTTGTTGAGTAACTAACGGGTCATGACCTGCCACATTTCCTGTAGGCTGCAGTTAAGCCAATTGGCCAATCAGAACAAAGACTGCATTCAGTGCAGATCGAGTTTACTTTGACCAATAACAAGCCAGAGTCAAGGCAACCTACTCATTACGCATGCACGGCACACTTCAGCTCCCCCTTCTGGCAGAGAATGAACATTGTACTGTGCTATTATGACGTCACAATCAGGCCTAAAGACCCGGATGAATGACCTTGCAATTGCCAAGGTCACAAATTGTTGATTCAGTTCACAGTGGCGATCTCTAGTGCCAGACGCTGACATTACATAATAACTTCTGGCGTCCAGGTACGGGCGATATACAGCCACTTCCGGTTAGTCAGATTAGCCTTCTATCGCCCACTCTACCTCTGATGACTTGCGCATGTGCAGAAAGTGCAGACAGGAAGTGGCTGTACATTTCTCAATAGGTAATTTGCATATCCTACAGCGAATGTCAATTGCTAGGCATCATGCAAGATATCCAGTGCACATCTGATATGCAAATTATTTGCAAATGTTGAATAAACGGATTCACGCCAGGTGGTGCTTCATATTATATATAGAAGATGTCTGTGGCATACGTTGCAGGCTAAATAATGCGAGACATGTGTTTTTCCTCATCAATATTTACAATTGCAGAGTTTAATTTATCAATTTGCAATTCCAGAATTGTTGATGAATTCTCTATGGCCAATCAGCCGGTGCGACGACACAATAGTGAGGTAGAATTTTCACAATATTCATAAAGATTGTGCATGAAAGTTGGTAGAGTTGTAGATTATGGTCCCTGGATTAATTTCAGATATGGCGCCATCTTGAATTATTATCATTATGGCGGTGGCGGCCATTTTAAAAATGGCTGCCACCAATTAAGAGGAATAATATGGCAATGGGTTAACCTATCCCAGAAATGCCAGAATGTCTCTTGATGTACTAATGATCCTAGATTACATTGCAGTGTTTCTTTAAGTCCCTGATATTGAGCAATACAAGATATTCAAAACGGCCGCCATCGAACTTTGTAAATATATGTTATATATGGAGTTTCCCTGATATATTTAATAAACTATCTTGAAATCTGGTACATGCACATGTATTTAAATAACCTCAAGGACTAAACACCACAACAAAATTAAAAAACTGAAAACATTCCAACATAGAGATCGTAGGAAAATATCAATTTTGCGAGTTATAACTCATATTTCTGTAAAACTTCAAGGGTGAAGTCACCTAAATGAACAATTCACCTTCACCAATCCTCTCAAATAACCCAAATTTCAGACGAAAATATAGTTTAGAATACAGTTCAACCTAACCAAACAGATTGCTAGAATCAATGCAATGCCGAATATACTAGGATTTTCCTAGTATTGACCAAATTGCAGCCTAATTTAGCAGAATTGACTAAATGTGTAGAGCTGCCAATTGTACATTTTCTGATGTTATGAGTTTTGCTTTGTAATCTCACCTTATTTCACCGCCAGTCCTGACCTACATGGGCCATTATGCACTATCAAACCCCTATTACCGCTCATTGTTTATAACCTATACTCAGATAATGCTACCATACAGACACATTATGTAACAGACTGACACTCATTAATTATTCATATATGCTAATTAGTTATACCACGTGACCATTGTGACAGCGCCCAGTGGTAGAGGTGAGAAATCTAATTATGCTTATTGAATGTTACGTAGCAACTCAAGCTATTTGTGCAACACAGGCGAACGTACAGGCCCTGGCAGCAGATGGTGGACAATTGGTAGCTCTACACATTTAGTCAATTCTGCTAAACTGCTTTCATGAAAACATGACCGAATAAAACCGAAATAAAACCGAAATATTTCTAAATATATTTGGTATTTCTAAATTTGTATATGGGTCAGATCTTCAGTAAATTTACAATTCGCCCTCAGTTATCCTCTCAAACAATCGAAATCTAAGAGAAAAATGACGTTCAAAATGCAGTTTACCAACGAAACAGAACACATTTTCTAAACTTCTGACCTACGTTATACAAAACTACACGGTACAACATATCATATGAAGTGTCTTATATTTTCACCATTGCCTCCTATTGTTATGAACCAGATCTATATATGAGCGATAATATGGAGCGTTAAACATGAAAGCGCGACATTAGCGTTAATCAGGGTTACTGAGCCTGTTGCTAGGCAACCATAATAAAGCTCTATTGCCACAAATGATGAGAGAGAGAGATGAGGATGTCAGTCACTTTGGTTCTTTGATTGGGATCTGTCTAAAGGCCTGACATAGGTTAGTAAGAGGGCAGCCTAGGGCCGCAAGGCTATCGGTGGTGGGAAGAATTGCATGAGGAACGGAGATAGGAGAAAGTGAGTGAGATCGGTTGCTTTACGCCCTTATCAACACATTTAATATGGTTATATCAAGGGCGGGAGAGCTGAGAGTGAGTGAGATTGGTTGCTTTACGCCCTTATCAACACATTTAATATGGTTATATCAAGGGCGGGAGAGCTGAGAGTGAGTGAGATTGGTTGCTTTACGCCCTTATCAACACATTTAATGTGGTTATATCAAGGGCGGGAGAGCTCACAGTGAGTGGGTGAGTGAGATTGGTTGCTTTAAGCCCTTATCAACACATTTAATATGGTTATATCAAGGGCGGAAGAGCTGAGAGTGAGACAGTTTATGATCATACCCAGGAAAAAGAGATAGAGAAGTAGGGGGAGAGCTGTAGATAGAAAAAAGAGACAGAAAGGCACTTTATGGTCTTACCCAGGACCGCAAGATAGGGGAGAGGGGAGGAAGAGATGAGAGACGAAAAGAACAGAGAGGAGGGAGAGAACAGAGAGGAGGGAGAGAACAGAGAGGAGGGAGAGAACAGAGAGGAGGGAGAGAACAGAGAGGAGGGAGAGAAAGAGACAGGAGAGGGAGAGAACAGGGAGGAGGGAGAGAAAGAGACAGGAGAGGGACAGAGTAGAGGGAAGGGAGAGAAAGAGACAGGAGAGGGAGAGAAAGAGGCAGGAGAGGGAGAGAAAGAGACAGGAGAGGGAGAGAAAGAGGCAGGAGAGGGAGAGAAAGAGACAGGAGAGGGAGAGAAAGAGACAGGAGAGGGAGAGAACAGGGAGGAGGGAGAGAAAGAGACAGGAGAGGGAGAGAACAGGGAGGAGGGAGAAAATGAAAGGAAGAGATGGGCAGGAAACAGGAGAGAGAGGCAGGGCGAGGAGGGGAGCTGTATTTCTGCTGGTCCTTTCTTTCTTTCTTTTTTTTATTTTTAAAACATTGCAACTTTATTCAAAATTCCCGCCATCTGGGCTTTTACAATTCTATCGCTCTCGTGTCACTTACCTCAATTCTTAGCATTTTTTCATACTTGCGATAATTTTTTACCACACTATTTCAAACATTTTTTGGGTTTTCTGACATTTTTCTACACCATTGCCTGCTACCACAGCCAGGCAACATACAATGTTTTCCCACTTAATTCCACAATATTTAAAATGAAATAAAAGAATATGTATGTATTACTCACGGTGTGTAGTTGTTCCCCGCCTGGGTCAGCGGCCGGGTAGTGCGGGGGGAACAGCTGTTCCGTCTCCTGCTCTCCCCCTTCCTCCAGCACCGAGTTGCCCGTCTTTTTAGGTCGTAAGATGGCCTCTGTAACACAATGGTGGAGAACCTGAGTCATAGGTCATGAGTACATACACCGACAGTAGACAAGATGGCCGACATCACATACACAACAGTTGGCTAGACATGAGTTCTCCTTCCCCCTATCAAGGATGCTACATTTATAAATGTTTACATTTAATTAAAATAAATTACTGAATAATAATGAATATACAGTATTATGTGTGGTTTATTAAATACAAAGTCTGAAAAAAGTCATATAATATATGCACATTATGTGATGTATTACAGGGAAATGTGTCATAATGAAAAGATGAAATCAAGCCGATTTTAATGATTGTAAACATTAGGACAACTGTTAAATAGTTCCATATTTTAAGTTTGATCACTTTTTTGAAAAAAAAGAAAGTTTGCAGTACTTCTGCGTGATTTCCCCCACCCCCATAGGATGACCTTCAGAACACAAGGATACATTTAATGCACTGTCTTGAATTTTGGTACATATGTAATGGGTTCCAGGAAAATGAGTCATAAGTCGCAAAAATGATATTTCTCAAAGTGTTTTTTTCACAAGATCACATTATTGGAATGTTCTAATTTTTGGGGAGCTCATCACTCATAGCTATATCAATCGATGTATGAAATATCAGGACAATCTATGTAATTTATCCTTTCGTTTTAAAGGTCCTCATATGGACTACATTTAGTTACTTTATTGTTTATTGACCCAAAGAAATATTGGAAGCATTTTTTTCAAAAAATAAAATATTAAACTTTAAACCTAGAAATACTTATTAGATTATTAGACTGTTTACTATCATTAGAATCAGCTTGATCTCATCTTTTCAAATATAATGGTATCTCAAATCTATTTTTTGCGACTTATGACTCATTTTCCTGAAACACATCACATATGTTCATATTTGCATATTCATACAAGGTGAGGACATTCCTACACAGTATAGTAGCTATCGATAAATTCAGGACCTGGATCGGGCTTTTGATAAGCAAGGGTTATCAACATGACTGAGTGGACCGACCAGCCTAACCACAGCTATGTGTGGCATCAGTGAGGCCTCTGACGATGTAAAGTCCAGGCAATCTAAGCCCTCACACACACACATCAAAATAGCAAAACGCCCATGTGCAGTTTAGCTTCTAGAGCCCTATTCTCTGAAACCTGAGCAATTTGTGGTGAAGTGAAAATTAATTTATATGCATTGGGTCGTTCAGAGGGTGGGGAAGAATGGAGATCGGTATCACTGCTTTGGGGATGAAGCCAGGACTGTACAAAGAGATCTTGTGAATAAAACACTTTGAAAAATATCTATTTTGCGATTTATGACTCATTTTCCTGAAACACATAACATATATGTGGTTTATTAAATACACAGTGTGAGTAAAGTCCTATTGTACCTGGGTTCTTAATAAGCTGCACCTCCCTGGTCATGTTGGCCGCCCCGTAGGAGTTGGTTGCCACCACGGTGTAGTTGCCGTTGAGGTGGTGCGATGTGGGCAGCTTGAAGATGAGCGCCCCCTGGAGGGGACTGATGCTGTTTGTGCTGAATGTCTGCATCACCATGCCCTGTATATCAATACAAATATTAATTGAAAAATATTAATTAAAAAATATTAATTAAAAATATATTAATTGAAAAAAATATTTAAAAAATCAATTAAAAAATATCATTTAATTATCATTTGAATATTATACAAATACTAAGTATCAATTAAATATTAATGAACATTAAAATATGAACTAAAATATCAATACAAATGGAAAATATCAAAGTAATTAAAGTACTAATAACTAGCAAATACCTGTGCTACACAGGTATTTGCTAGTTGGTCAGTGGGGCCCACGCCATCATCTCTCCTAATTCCCTCTTCTCCAATATTTCTATTTCAACCTAACTTAGTACCCGTAATACTGTTCATGTTGCAAATAAAAGCCTATTCAGATACAGAACTGGGCAATAGCAGACTTCACATATTCAGCAGTCAGTGACTGCGGGAATGCTCTGAATCATTTTGAACATGTGTGATTATATAGAGCCACACATAAATGCGGGCCAAATGCTCCCCTTACTGGACTGTTCACTGGACTCCAGCTGCCCACTGCCTGTCTGTGTGTACCTGAAGCCTGGCAAGATTACTCTAAACATACCATTCTATAATTCTGCTCAGCATGTTGGGAAACAAGCTAGAATCTTTGGAGAGAAAGGTGGGGAAATTTGGGCACCTATGGTGAAGGTCTCGGGGCAATGGGCAAGTGCCCGTCATACCTTGACTTCATCTCATTACCACCACAGGAGCTGTGGCGCTACAATCACATTTGTGAACTATCCTATTCAGAGGCAATGTGGGATAGATACTCTCGTGTATCTAATGAAACCCTATTAAAATGCTGTTTTGTGCAACAGACACAGATTCAGAGGCATAGTGCTGAAGCAAGGGAATAGTTGAGACAGGGAGAGAGAGAGAGTAAGAAGAGGTCTGGACTGTGAGAAAGACAAAGGGAGACTGAGAGTGTTGGACAGGGAGGTCAGGGCCTATGAGATGGACTGAGACTGGTCAACACACAGATATACAGAGAAAACAAGCACAAAAAGAGAGGGAGAGGTTAGAAAAGTGGGAGAGATAGGAATAGACAAATGAAATAAGGATAGAGAGAATGAATGTGGACATAATTAGACATTAGTCAGAGAGAGAGAGAGAGAGAGAGAGACCCTGAGGGGGAGAAGGCGGTGGCAGTAGAGGTGGATGTAGTGGGGATTGAGGTAAACAAAGAGGAAGAGTAACAGGTGCTGGTTGAGAAAAGGGAGGCAGAGAAAGAGAAAGAGAAGGCAGAGAAACAGAAACAGAAAGAGGAGGTGGAAGTGATGGTTGAGGTGAAGCATCAGGAAGAGTTGGAGATGGAGAAAGAGGAGGAGATGAAGGAGGCAGAGAGGGAAAAGGAGGAGGAGGAGGTGGAAGTGGTTGTTGAGGTGAAGAGTAGTATGGATGAAGAAGTACTAAGAAGAGGAGGAGGGCGTCACAGAGGTACAGGAAGAGGAGACACAGGAGACAGCTGGAGGAGGAGGTGAAGAGCCTTAGACACTAAGATCTTTAAAAATCAAGCCAAGTCAATAATAAAATATCTGGCAAGTTGAATATTTTATATTCAAATAGTAATCAGAATCCAATATCTATCGAGTGAATCAACCCTGTTAAAAATTACTGTGTTATGTTGCATATTACATATTGTAAATGAGCACTTTTCAACTGCAATACTTATAGAGAATCTTTGACAGTCAAGGACTGGAATGATATTGTACAGATGAAGGTACAACAATGGATTTTAATTAAGCTTAAGGGGCTGAAACCCTTCCATATCCTGGAGAGCTCCCCTTTCATTAGCAATGACTTATTGCAATAACATGTTTTCTAATTCAAATGCAAGAGCTGAGGAGGAGGTGGTAGAAGAGGGGGAAGAGAAGGGGCAGACGAGGGGGTTGGGGTTGGTGGGTATGTGGGAGTAGGAGGGGGGAGTGGGGAGTGGATTCATACATGGAAAGTTGATGGGGAGTCAGGTGTTAGAGACAATGTTATTATTTTGTTGTTGTAACGTTTTTAATGATCTATTTGGTACATCTCTATGTACTATATTCTATTTTCGTTTGTATTTTGATGAATCTTAAGTATTAATACTTTCCATTACATGGTAACATTTTTTATTTTTTTTTAAAAAAGTTATTATTTATGACACAATCTAATGACACAGTGTTCAATCTCTGTGAGTCATGCTGTGCTGGTTGTCCAGTTATATTCTTATGGAAAGTTGAATAAGTGGGCATAACAGATATTGAAACCCTTTTTAACCCTTATTTTATGGGAACTCGCCCATAAAACATGGTGGAATGGCTTCCCACTATGCCAAAGCATGCCCACAACTCTAATCGTGGCAAACCCTCAAGTGGTTTCGGAGGAATTAATATTGTAGATAATCTTCCTACAGTTAATCTTTTCGACAAAGGATCAACCTTCTGCCGACAGCGCAGGACTTCCAGGCCGCCCTAGAGCTGCTCTGATGGAGTGTAGACAGGGATGATGGATATAATCATCTGGTTTATGATGTACTGCAACATTAACTAATCTACTGAGAACTAAGTTGAAAGTGGATAAAATGGTGGAGGTTTTGGGGCTCCTTAACATACAGCTTTGGTGCTTAGTCATCTGTTTATATACAATTTTATACACATAAGTTTATCTTAATTTTATGCTCTGGCCAAAAAAAAATAGGTGTGTTTCCGATTTACCCCCCCCCTACCTAGAAAAACCTTACCCTACCTAATTTTTCTTTTACCATACCTGATTTTTTCCCCATCGTATCGTACTTTTTTTGGATTTTTTTTTTTACAAAAATAGCTTATAAAAGCAGGAAAACGGGTTTTCCTAACCTGGAACTGTCAAAAGGCATGTGTTTCCCATGTTTAAAACAACTATTGGTATGAAAAAGACATTTTTTTCAGTTCCTGGGAGGAGGTTTCCAAACAAAAAAAAATAACAAAAAAAAAAAAGTTACCATCCCCCCCAACCTAGTTTTCAGCCAGATAAATCGGAAACACACCTATTTTTTTTTGGCCTCTGCAATGATAATTTTGGCTTTGTGGTCTTTAAATTTGTATTCATGGACAATTCACCTTGTCTGTCCCCAGCAACAGTGGCTCCCCATCCTTGTACCAGGTCAAGGTCGGTTTTGGCGTCCCCTGCACCTTGAACAGTATGCACCAGTGGAAGTTCTGCTTCATAGCCATCTGCACTATATGTGGAGCAGCTACAATAGAACAATAATAAACAAAGTTACAATAAATAAATAAAGTTACAATAAACAGTTTGTACCAGTGGAAGGTCTGCACTATATGTGGAGCAGCTACAATAGAACAATAATAAACAAAGTTACAATAAATAAAGCTACAATAAACAGTTTGCACCAGTGGAAGGTCTGCACTATATGTGGTGCAGCTACAATAGAACAATAATAAACAAAGTTACAATAAATGAATAAAGTTACAATAAGCAGTTTGCACCAGTGGAAGGTCTGCACTATATGTGGAGCAGCTACAATAGAACAAGAGTTACAATAAACAGTTTGTACCAGTGGAAGGTCTGCACTATATGTGGAGCAGCTACAATAGAACAATAATAAACAAAGTTACAATAAATAAAGCTACAATAAACAGTTTGCACCAGTGGAAGGTCTGCTATATACACTATATGTGGTGCAGCTACAATAGAACAAGAGTTACAATAAACAGTTTGTACAAGTGGAAGGTCTGCACTATATGTGGAGCAGCTACAATAGAACAAGAGTTACAATAAACAGTTTGCACCAGTGGAAGGTCTGCACTATATGTGGTGCAGCTACAATAGAACAAGAGTTACAATAAACAGTTTACACCAGTGGAAGGCTGCACTATATGTGGAGCAGCTACAATAGAACAAGAGCTACAATAAACAGTTTGTACCAGTGGAAGGTCTGCACTATATGTGGTGCAGCTACAATAGAACAATAGTTACAATAAACAGTTTGTACTAGTGGAAGGTCTGCACTATATGTGGAGCAGCTACAATAGAACAAGAGTTACAATAAACAGTTTGTACCAGTGGAAGGTCTGCACTATATGTGGTGCAGCTACAATAGAACAAGAGTTACAATAAACAGTATGTACCAGTGGAAGGTCTGCACTATATGTGGTGCAGCTACAATAGAACAAGAGCTACAATAAACAGTTTGCACCAGTGGAAGGTCTGCACTATATGTGGTGCAGCTACAATAGAACAAGAGCTACAATAAACAGTTTGTACCAGTGGAAGGTCTGCACTATATGTGGAGCAGCTACAATAGAACAAGAGCTACAATAAACAGTTTGTACCAGTGGAAGGTCTGCACTATATGTGGAGCAGCTACAATAGAACAAGAGTTACAATAAACAGTTTGTACCAGTGGAAGGTCTGCACTATATGTGGAGCAGCTACAATAGAAGAATAATAAACAAAGTTACAATAAACAGTTTGTACCAGTGGAAGGTCTGCACTATATGTGGAGCAGCTACAATAGAAGAATAATAAACAAAGTTACAATAAACAGTTTGCACCAGTGGAAGGTCTGTACTATATGTGGAGCAGCTACAATAGAACAAGAGCTACAATAAACAGTATACACCAGTGGAAGGTCTGCACTATATGTGGTGCAGCTACAATAGAACAAGAGCTACAATAAACAGTTTGTACCAGTGGAAGGTCTGCACTATATGTGGTGCAGCTACAATAGAACAAGAGTTACAATAAACAGTTTGCACCAGTGGAAGGTCTGTACTATATGTGGAGCAGCTACAATAGAACAAGAGCTACAATAAACAGTATACACCAGTGGAAGGTCTGCACTATATGTGGTGCAGCTACAATAGAACAAGAGCTACAATAAACAGTTTGTACCAGTGGAAGGTCTGCACTATATGTGGTGCAGCTACAATAGAACAAGAGTTACAATAAACAGTTTGTACCAGTGGAAGGTCTGCACTATATGTGGTGCAGCTACAATAGAACAAGAGCTACAATAAACAGTTTGTACCAGTGGAAGGTCTGCACTATATGTGGAGCAGCTACAATAGAACAAGAGTTACAATAAACAGTTTGTACCAGTGGAAGGTCTGCACTATATGTGGAGCAGCTACAATAGAACAAGAGTTACAATAAACAGTTTGTACCAGTGGAAGGTCTGCACTATATGTGGTGCAGCTACAATAGAACAAGAGTTACAATAAACAGTTTGTACCAGTGGAAGGTCTGCACTATATGTGGTGCAGCTACAATAGAACAAGAGCTACAATAAACAGTATGCACCAGTGGAAGATCTGCACTATATGTGGTACAGCTACAATAGAACAAGAGCTACAATAAACAGTTTGTACCAGTGGAAGGTCTGCACTATATGTGGAGCAGCTACAATAGAACAAGAGTTACAATAAACAGTTTGTACCAGTGGAAGGTCTGCACTATATGTGGTGCAGCTACAATAAAACAAGAGCTACAATAAACAGTTTGTACCAGTGGAAGGTCTGCACTATATGTGGAGCAGCTACAATAGAACAATAATAAACAAAGTTACAATAAATAAAGTTACAATAAACAGTTTGCACCAGTGGAAGGTGTGCACTATATGTGGTGCAGCTACAATAGAACAAGAGTTACAATAAACAGTTTGTACCAGTGGAAGGTCTGCACTATATGTGGAGCAGCTACAATAGAACAAGAGCTACAATAAACAGTTTGTACCAGTGGAAGGTCTGCACTATATGTGGAGCAGCTACAATAGAACAAGAGTTACAATAAACAGTTTGTACCAGTGGAAGGTCTGCACTATATGTGGAGCAGCTACAATAGAAGAATAATAAACAAAGTTACAATAAACAGTTTGTACCAGTGGAAGGTCTGCACTATATGTGGAGCAGCTACAATAGAAGAATAATAAACAAAGTTACAATAAACAGTTTGCACCAGTGGAAGGTCTGTACTATATGTGGAGCAGCTACAATAGAACAAGAGCTACAATAAACAGTATACACCAGTGGAAGGTCTGCACTATATGTGGTGCAGCTACAATAGAACAAGAGCTACAATAAACAGTTTGTACCAGTGGAAGGTCTGCACTATATGTGGTGCAGCTACAATAGAACAAGAGCTACAATAAACAGTTTGTACCAGTGGAAGGTCTGCACTATATGTGGAGCAGCTACAATAGAACAAGAGTTACAATAAACAGTTTGTACCAGTGGAAGGTCTGCACTATATGTGGAGCAGCTACAATAGAACAAGAGTTACAATAAACAGTTTGTACCAGTGGAAGGTCTGCACTATATGTGGTGCAGCTACAATAGAACAAGAGTTACAATAAACAGTTTGTACCAGTGGAAGGTCTGCACTATATGTGGTGCAGCTACAATAGAACAAGAGCTACAATAAACAGTATGCACCAGTGGAAGATCTGCACTATATGTGGTACAGCTACAATAGAACAAGAGCTACAATAAACAGTTTGTACCAGTGGAAGGTCTGCACTATATGTGGTGCAGCTACAATAGAACAAGAGCTACAATAAACAGTTTGCACCAGTGGAAGGTCTGCACTATATGTGGTGCAGCTACAATAGAACAAGAGTTACAATAAACAGTTTGCACCAGTGGAAGGTCTGCACTATATGTGGTGCAGCTACAATAGAACAAGAGCTACAATAAACAGTTTGTACCAGTGGAAGGTCTGCACTATATGTGGTGCAGCTACAATAGAACAAGAGCTACAATAAACAGTTTGTACCAGTGGAAGGTCTGCACTATATGTGGTGCAGCTACAATAGAACAAGAGCTACAATAAACAGTTTGTACCAGTGGAAGGTCTGCACTATGTGTGGCGCAGCTACAATAGAACAAGAGCTACAATAAACAGTTTGTACCAGTGGAAGGTCTGCACTATATGTGGAGCAGCTACAATAGAACAATAATAAACAAAGTTACAATAAATAAAGTTACAATAAACAGTTTGCACCAGTGGAAGGTCTGCTATCTGCATTATACGCTTTGTACATCCATGCGGAGGTGGAAGAACAATATTATTTCTGAGTAAATTTTTCAATGGTAACTCATCATCAAAATCATGTCTATGGTTATGCTTTAACGTACCTGTATTTAAAGATATGGCTGATGAAATATTTTATAATATGACTATAGCAGTCTGAGTGGCAAGTGAGTGATATAAACCTAATTTCACTATGTATAAAATTGGGATTATCACATATCTCTGTATATAACAGATACTTGGGGCAGACAAATAAACCCCGGCATGGGGTACTGTATCACCAAGTAGAAATAAAATCTATAACATTTTTTAAAAAAAAATGTGATGTGTTTCAGGAAAATGAGTCATAAGTCGCAAAATTGATATTTTTCAAAGTGTTTTTTTCACAAGATCATATTATTGGAATGTTCTAATCTTTGGGGAGTCAATATCAATCGATGTATCAAATTGCAGGACAATCTATGTAATGTATCCTTGCGTTTTAAAGGTCCTCATATGGAGTATATTTGGTTACTTTGCTGTTTATGGACCCCCAGAAATATTGGAAACTTTTTTTTTTCAAAAACGAAATATCAAACTTTAAATCTAGAAATACTTATTTGATTATTAGACTGTTTACTATCATTGGAATCGGCTTGATCTCATCTTTTCAAATATAATGGTATCTCAAAATCTATTTTTTGCGACTTATGACTCATTTTCCTGAAACACATCACAAATGCTACTCACAGTAGACGAGGAGGAGGCTGTCCTGCAGGGCCTTGCCCGCCATGTTGGTTACCTCACATTTCAGCTTCTTACTGTCCGCCTGGTGCGCATTGGTGATGCGCAGCGTCTGACGCAGTGAATCTGGGTCAGTCTCCAGGGTGTATGCAGAAAGTAGGTCATGTGTTACCCAGGTTACAGTGGGTCGTGGGTTTCCGGTTCCTGTGCAGATAAACTCTGCACTTCCGGTAACGTTGATGGTTGTGATGTTTGGCCACGCGTGGGCTGTCGGGAGATCTATTAGTCAGGACATTTACACATTAGTCTGTTTTCCAAATAGTGAAAATAACGAATACTGTAGATTTAGAGTATGTGAACTATTATGAATATTATGATATTCGGCCGATCATGTGTGCAGGTTTTTGTTAAACTCACATCAATTAAAATATCTTTTTAAAAGCTGAAGAAAATAACTTTTTTTTTTACAAACTGTTCCGTTGAACTATACTAGTGCTTGTGAAAGTTCAGGTATCACTCAGCTCTTTGCATACATACTTGGTAGAAACCAGCAAAACAACATGGCGGATTCCATTGAACAACATCAACAGTCCCTAATCTCAGTAGCCTGTGGCGAGAGGACCTGTCTGTGACAAGGGAAGACCTTAACAAGTAATACAGTAAAATACGTAAGTTGAAGACATACCACAGCCAGTAATGTTAGCGTTGGACAACAGGGTGGAGCTGGCTGGAGTGACTGTGTTCATGGACGGTAGGGGGAGACAGCGTAGTGCGTTGCCAAGGTTACCCAAGATGGAGTCTTGACGCTTCTGCTCCCGTTGTAACCACTTGTTGCGACAGTTACACGTCAACTGGTTGATGTTAAGCACCCTGTGTAGAGGTAGAGTGGTTAGTGGTGGAGTGGAGGAGGGACATAGATTGGAGGAAGGGAGGGATGAGAGAAGAGAAGGGAATATATGAGACAGGGAGAGAAGGGAAAGGGGAACGAAAGAAGAGAGAGAGGGAGAGAGAGGGAGAGAGGGGAAAGAAAGAGGAGAGAGAGGGAGAGAGAGGGAGAGAGAGGGAGAGAGGGGAGAGAAAGAGGAGAGAGAGGGAGAGAGAGGGAGAGAGAGGGAGAGAGAGGGAGAGAGAGAGGGGAGAGAGAGGGGAGAGAGGGAGGAGAGGGAGGGAGAGAGAGGGAGAGAGAGGGAGAGAGAGGGAGAGAGAGAGGAGAGAGAGGGGAGAGAGGAAGAGAGAGGGAGAGAGAGGGGAGAGAGAGGGGAGAGAGAGAGGGAGAGAAAGAGCAGAGAGAGGGAGAGAAAGAGCAGAGAGAGGGAGAGAGAGGAGAGAGAGGAGAGAGGGGAGAGAAAGAGGAGAGAGAGGGAGAGAGAGTGAGAGATAGGGAGAGAGAGGGAGAAAAAGGAGAGAGAAAGAGGAGAGAGAGGGAGAGAGAGGGAGAGAGAAAGAGGAGAGAGAGGGAGACAGAGGGAGACAGAGGGAGAGGGAGAGAGAGGGAGAGAGAGGGAGAGAGAGGGAGAGAGAGGGAGAGAGAGGGAGAGAGAGGGAGAGAGAGGGAGAGAGAGGGAGAGAGAGGGAGAGAGAGGGAAAGAGAGGGAGAGAGAGGGAGAGAGAGAGAGGGAGAGAGAGAGGGAGAGAGACGAGAGAGAGAGGAGAGAAAGGGAGAGAGAGGGAGAGAGAGAGGGAGAGAGAGGAGAGAGGGAGAGAGAGGCAGAGAGAGGCAGAGAGAGGCAGAGAGAGGCAGAGAGAGGCAGAGAGAGGCAGAGAGAGGCAGAGAGAGGCAGAGAGAGGGAGAGGGAGGAGGGAGAGAGACAGGGAGAGAAAGAGGAGAGAGAGGGAGAGAGAGGGAGAGAGAGGGAGGGAGAGGGTAACAGGATAGGATTATAGAGAATGTAATGATAGAGACAGCGACCCAGAGATGGAAGGAAGAACAAGAGGCCACCAATTGAAAAGCAAATATAGAAACACATTCCAATGTGATGGAACGAGAGGCTGTGATAAGAAATTAAAGAGCTCAAGCTCTGTTGATGACAAACTACAGTTCCCTGTAAAAAAAGAATTTACTTACAGGTCCTCAATGGGGAGGTGATCCAGCAGTTGCCATGGAAACTCGACGATCTTGTTTGCCTGGAGGTTGCTGAAGTAGAAAGGAACACACACATAGAGGATGTGTATATTTCAGGTTGTTAAAGTTGTAGTTCTGCATGATTTCACATGAATATAGAACGACCCTGAGTTGCAGGAACTGGTCAATTTGGAGGAGGAGGATAGAGTGGTTGGGCCAAGAAAAAAAATAGGTATGTTTCCGATTTACCCCCCCTACCTAGAAAAACCTTACCCTACCTAATTTTGTTTTTACCATATCAGATTTTTTTCCCCTCATATCTTACTTTTTTTGGATTTTTTGACAAAAAAACTTATAATAGCAGGAAAACGGGTTTTCCTAACCCGAAACTGTCAAAAAGCACATTTCCCAAGTTTAAAACAACTATTGTTATGAAATAGACATTTTTTTCAGTTCCTGGGAGGTGGTTTCAAAAAGAAATATTAAAAAAAAAAAAAAAAGTTACCACCCCCCTACCTAGTTTTCAGCCAGATAAATCGGAAACACACCTATATTTTTTTTTGGCCTTGAGACTACAGCTTTCACAATGCTTTTATTGAATTAGATTTAGATTTAGATTTAGAAACTTTTATTGTCAATATATTATCGCTGACAGAGTACGGTTCTCCAACTAAAGGGAGGTCTCCATGTTCTCTGATGTTTTACATAATCCATGTACAGTGAACAATTCCCCAGTCGTCATTGAGGAAAGGGGTACACTATTATGTTTAAATTAACCTTATTTATTATACATTGGAAGCAATGTTCTTTAAGCGCTAAATTGATAAAATATTAAATATTCAATCTTCCATTATTTTTCTCTCATAATTCACAAATGGAACTAAATATAATTGAATAGGGGAGTTGCATAGCCGCCATTTTTAATCATGATTCGCATGGAATTTTGTATAAAACCTAGAAAACATGTTATCTTTAGCTGTGAATATGTATCAGTGGTCCAATAACAATATCAATGTGTTTTATATGTCTCTATAGCACACAACTTCATCTTTCCCATTATGCATTAAACGCTCGCAGGGGCAAAGGTCTCTGTTATATGTGAACCTGTTTTTGTCTATGTGGTGAGATATACTACACGTACGCTTTATTATTAGGAATGTCTTGAGAAAATGGATACATGCCCGGGTGATAGTTTTAATGTCATCACGACATACGATCTGTACGAAATAATTTTTCTCTGATTTCTCTAGTATAGAAGTTCCTTTTTGCTAACATTTTATTTTGTAAACTCAGCACGCACTGAGAATTATTGTATGAATCTGTGCAAACTGTTGTAGCTGAATAAAAACTTAAAACAAAACATTTGGTTTCTATAGATCATTTACACAACCTATGATATTGACATTTTTGCAATTTTCCATAAAAATGTTAGTAGATATTTGTATGTCAGATTTGAACTAAATCTATCCCAGCATGCACTGTCATAGACATGCGCAATGAGACATGCAAATCCCCTATTGAATTGAGAAATACTTTTATTTATCA